>ML291491.1:3773-37441 GCA_005239495.1 Nicotiana undulata | reverse complement strand
CAGATTCGCACTCTCCAATTTGGCTCGAACTGCTTGCAAAATTTCTTCACTAATTTTTGCTCTCAATTCTTGATAAATTTTTGCTTTTGTGCGTCTACATATCATAAGAACGATCTGCAATTTATAGGAGTTAGTAGATAAGGAATTAACTAGAATCCTAATCCAATTCCTCCATGGTGAAAGAGTTCTAGTCAAACTCAACTCCTAAATCCTTCCTTTTCTTTGATTCTGTTCTTATTGAATAAGGAGTCTTTCTCCAATTTCATTTTTGCAGTCTTTTCGATCAGAAGATATCTCAATTTTATCAGAATACATTTATCTCCTGCATGTGCATCTCATGTGCCTTTAAGTCCGCTGGTCTATGTCACCTGTGATGGACCTGGTTCATCTCGGAGTTACTTTGTCCNNAACTGCATATGCAATCATGGATTAATCATCAATAATCAACTAAGAATTCAAACTATCAAAAATTAGAGATACTGAGTTAGAGCAAAAAGCATCAGATTTCATTGATAGAGCGAATACGATTCTGCCACAATCCACAAAATAAAACAAAAATAGTTAAAACATGAGCAACAAAAAAATTCTGAATCTGGGTCACTGAAAGTTCTTGGCAGGCTAGGAAATTAAGTCTTGGAAAAACTGCAGACCTGATTCATTTAGCCAAGATAGATGGTTCAACAGACTTAGAAACAGATAAGACTTGGCTTTCTTGGGCTTAGGGGTCTGAACCTCTACCTTTGCCACTTTTTCACTTTGATGGACCAGGTCCATCTCATCCACTTTCAACATCCTCAATAGGCTCAACATCCTTTTCTTTCCCTTTTTCTTCTTACTCTCCTCTAAAGCTCTCTTCAACTCGTCCTCACTTTGCTTTACCTTGCTCCTTGTAGTTCTTCCTTTTGGAAGAGAAATATTAGAAGTCTCAGAAGGAGCAGTTTTTCTTTTCTTACTTTCTCTTGTTGTTCCAAACGTTTGAGCTTTAGGAGTTCTTTTCTTCTTTGGATTGTAATTATCGCCTAACATTTTCAGCAGATTCGCCAGGGTTTCCTCAGTAGATAAACCAGGTTCATCTGTGTGCTTTCCTAAATTTACTAACCCTTCAGCGGCTTCTCCTGATTCACTTCCCCTGGCGTTCTTGCTACTTTCCTAAATTTACTAACCCTTTAGCGGCTTCTCCTGATTCACTTCCCCTTGCATTCTTGCTACTTTCCTAAATTTACTAACCCTTCAGCGACTTCTCCTGATTCAATTACCCCTGTGTTCTAGCTACTTTCTTCCTCCTTTTATGGTTCAGCTTTACAAATAGTCATTTTTATAAATTCTTGCCCTATTTGTAACACCCCTCATTGGTTTGTTTTTCAGGAACCCTTGGTTTGTTGTAGCTTCCATTTCTTGAAGAAACCTATGCTCTCATTAGGTACTTCTTGAAGTCCTTTGTGATCATGGTTATTTCATCCTCCTCCAGATCATCTTCTTCAGTGATTCTGAATGCCAAACTCCTTTCCTTCTTGGGACCATCCATCTTCATAGTCTGCCTTCTAAGTTCATAGGTAGTGAGATTTCCAATCAGCTCATCCAGCTTAAGAGTTGCAATGTTCTTAGATTCCTGAATGGCTGTAATTTTGCTTTCCCAAGAGATTGGCAAGACCCTTGTCAGAATTTTCTCGACCTTGTCTTCTTCAAGAATGACCCTTCCAAGAGACTTGAGTTCATTGGTCAGTGTAGTGAACTTTGTATACATCTCTTGGATGGTCTCTTCTTCCTTCATGGTGAAATTCTCATATTGAGAATATAGTAGAGTTCCTCTTGACCTCTTCACTTGAGGTGTTCCTTCATGAGCCACTTGCAAAATGTCCCAAATTTCTTTGGCAGTGGTACAACTTTGAATTATGCTATACTCATCTGGACCGAGTCCACACACAAGCCACTTCTTGGCCTTAGAATTTTTCTCCCACTTTCTCAAAACCTCAGCAGTGCAGTCGGCTCTAGTCTTTGGCACATCTACTCCTTCAGCTGTCTTCTTCATGGTGGCTAAAGGACTGTCAGTGACTATGTCCCATATTTCATAGTCTTCTCCAATTAAGTGATCGTTCATCCTATTCTTCCACCAGGAGTAATACTGGCCACTGAAGAGTAGAGGCCTAACAGTTGATTGTCCTTCCCAGTTCCCAGGTGGTGCACTCATCTTGATCTTTTCCTAAGGTGTTAGCCTCTTCAAGGATAACATGCTCTGATACCAATTGTTGTTTTAGACGTCAATACCACACAATTATATAAGTTAATTGAGAAGTACCCAATTTTCCGAGTGCTGTCTAACTGGAAGAACCTGGTTCTTCTTGGTGTTCCAACTACTGCTGTTTGCGGAATAATAAAAGCAGTAAAGTAAAAACACAGAGATTTTTACGTGGAAAACACCTGGCTCAAAAGGTGAAAAAACCACGACCTACTCCTCAGTAGGATTTGCTCAAACACTTCACTAAAAACTCTGAGCCAAACGGACTTACAAAATAAACTCTTTTGTAATCCTAGGACTAACTCTAATCCTCTTTGTATCAACTAGCCTCTAGCTAATTTCTACAGATTTCAAGCTAACTCTAACTTGAACAATGTGTACCCATTACAATTGCTTCTATGAAAGCTAAAAAGATACAATATTAAATCGCTTACTACAACCAACTAGACTAAATGATAAACAGATGGAACTGGTTCTTCTAGCTGGTATGTAGCTTCAGATTCGCACTCTCCAATTTGGCTCGAACTGCTTGCAAAATTTCTTCACAAATTTTTGCTCTCAATTCTTGATAAATTTCTTCTTTTGTGCGCCTACATATCATAAGAACGATCTGCAATTTATAGGATTTAGTAGATAAGGAATTAACTAGAATCCTAATCCAACTCTTCCATGGTGAAAGAGTTCTAGTCAAACTCAACTCCTAAATCCTTCCTTTTCTTTGATTTTGTTCTTGTTGAATAAAGTCTTTCTCCAATTTCGTTTTTGCAGTCTTTTCGATCAGAAGATATCTCAATTTTATCAGAATACATTTATCTCCTGCGTGTGCATCTCATGTGCCTTTAACTCTGCTGGTCTATATCACATGTGATGGACCTGGTTCATCTCGGAGTTACTTTGTCCATCTTCAAAACTATTTTCTTTCTTGGGCCAACATATATTAAGGGTAAAGAATTGGTTTAGACACACAAATATAGTGCGCGTTTGGACATAAGAATTATAAAATTCTGAAAAAAAGCAAAAAGATTTCCAACTGAAAAAGGTATTTGAAAACTAGAGTTGTGTTTGGACATAAATATAATTTGGGTTGTTTTTGAAATTTTGTAAGTGATCCGAGTGAAAATTTTGAAACAGCTTATTGGAGTTTTTTAAATTTTCGAAAAATTTCAAAATTTATCTTCAAGTGAAAATTTGAAAATTTATGTTAGAAACATCGATTTCGGGAAAAAATAAAAAAAAAATTGCTGGGAAAAGCGATTTTTTTAATGTCCAAACGGGCCCATAATCAAAGAGTTGCGTCTAACATAAAATTTGGCACTACGAGTTGAGGGTAAAAATAGAAAAAGTCAACAGAGAGATAATCCATAAAACGTTGGGATTTGAAAATTTGAGAAGAATTAAACATAAGGGCAGAAGATTATGGCATTTCTCCTCTTCCTTTTCCTTACAACAACTAGTATTACAGCAACAGCTGATGAGTCTTCCAAATGCAAAGCATGGCTCGTTCAATCCATTCCAACTGATATGCCCCAACTTCCTCCTGTTCCCGGCATCCTTTCAACCGGTAATTTTTTTTCTTAGTTAATCTCCGGTCCTTGATATTGAGTAGTGACTACTTCCTATTAATGTTCAGATCCCCAAAATCAGATGGAAGCTAGTTAAATGTGTTTCTTTCTCTTTCTAACTTGGTCAGCGGATGTCCTTCAATGGCTGGCTGGAAACTCTTCAAAGAGTTTGGACATAATTGCACAATATTGGCAATTACTACCACGTCCTTCTGATCCTCGTTCAGGTGATTATGGATACTCAGATGATAAGTTGCGGCAATTTGGTGCTAACCAAGGGTTCAAAGTCTACAAAGCATTAGAAACTGCTGCAAATCGCAAACTTCCAATTCGGTAAATCTTTAATTAAAGCCCATAAAACATGAGTTAATTTTATGAAATATCTGCTTCTTCCTGCTATTTGTTAAACATATATCATTAGCATAGGAGGACCGACCGGTGTGTGAAACAATGGGTGTTTAAAGGGGATTTGTTACAACCACAGGGGGTAAACTATGTATTAAGCTTTTTACTTGAAATAGCAATATTTATGTTCTTTACCAATGTAAATGCTCCAACTTCTTTTCTGCATGCTTCACCCTCCGATTTCATGTTAATGATGTGTTTGTTTGGCCTGTATGTTCATATGCTGGTTTCTCCTATTCCCTTGCAACTAATCACAATTCAGACTTTTACAGCATTCTGGAGTTTATCCCGATTACACGGAAGAACCATCCAACTTAGCATCAGGGAGGCCAAATGTAAAGAATGTTACCTTGCTGCTTAGCGACTGGTGGGGATCAGGTGTAGTTCATGCTAAAGTTTGGATCTCAGACAGTAGAGATGTTTATATTGGATCTGCAAACAATGACTGGAAATCTCTTACTCAGGTAAAACTGACCCAAATTAACAAGAATAACTTTCTCCAAATGCTCCTGATCTAGCATTTGGATAATTTCTAAACCTTAAGAAGAATCGTCATCGTAATTCTAGTGAAGTATGAGTGTTTTGAATGTCTGGTTAATTAGCCTATTTGGGCCCTGCATATAAGATCATGTTGCTGAATAAAACATTGTTAGACATCAAATTCCATCAGAATAAAACGAACTGCTACTTTCAAACATAGAACAAAAAAACTACTTAGGATTTTGGTTGTCTAAGTAGGCTCTCTTGAGGAGGAGACCATATGTCATGTAGGAAGATTTTCTTTCTGATAAGTGATAATTGAAATTCTTTACAAAATTGGAAATAAGTCGGATATCTTCTCACTGTTGTCCATCAACCACTGCTGTCCAACTCTCTTACACCTGATTCTTAAGTAATCATCTCTCTGTCAATTATTGACTTTTTGCTTCAAACTCCTTTTTGAGTATCCGATTTTCGTTAACAGTGAAGAGTAGTTTCGTAGTTACATTCGTACCATAAAAATGGGTACATTATATCTTTATAGTTTTAATTAAAAATCTACCTTGTAATGATAGCAGCCTAGCAGGTTAGGGAAATCCCTATCTGTATAGTTCTCTCCTATCTGTACAGTAACAACTAAAGGTAAATGAGTGGGGGAGGGGGCGATTTCCTTTCCAGCTAAGTTTGATGAACATTTTCATCCTTTGTCAATACTTGCAATGCACAAGAAAAGATCCGTTGTTCCTAAGTTGGAAGGTTAGATACAAAGATCACGACAACTGGACAAGATCAGTTTGAAATATATCTCACTTGTACTCTACTGTGTTCAGGTAAAGGAGGTAGGAATATATCTCGCTGGTTGCTCGGATATAGCAAAAAAGGTTGAAATCTACTATGACAACCTTTGGAAACTTGCCCACCTTGATGTTGCAGCTTACACAAGATCAGTTTGGGATTCACAGTGGCAGATCAATCGCAAGGTTCCATGTTGGTCCCATTATGTAAATCCTAAAGACAGGTGCAGGTAAGCATAAAATGAATATGCAAATACTCTTTTTAAGTTGCTGGCTTTTCCCCTTTTTCTCCGCATCTTGCAGCATCCTTATAAGAGTGTGGGGAATTCTTTATTTTTCTTGCACATAATAATTGCACAAAAAAATAGCAAAAGGGAAATGGAAAAATAGAAGTCATATGCAATTGTAAAGGTCACTGCTTCTGGCTTTTCCCACTTATATAGGTTGATATTTTTTGCCTTTATGCAATTGAAGTTCAGATAACCAAAACAGACTTCTGAAATTAGAACCCAAACACAAACTAAGACCTGCCTGCGAAAAATTCATTTGGGGAACTGCTAAATGCCTTGCTATAATTTCTCCCTTACTCTGCTGAAAGCCCTACTTCCCAATGTATAATGGAACAGAACTAGGATTGCACTTCAAACATTGGGTGTTCAAGTTTGGGAAATAACCTCGAGATTAAAAACTTTAACATGATAAAATTTCCTTACCAAGAAAATGAAGTGATCGGAAAACCTCTTGATGCAGGCCTTACTGTTATTAATAGGGTATTATACTGTCTCTTGACAGATCACCACTGCCCAAATGTATGGAGGTTGCTCACATCTCTGGCTACCCTGTATTATCAGACCCTTTCATGTTTCACATTCCCATAGAGACACCTGGAGTCAATGATTCGTTTTTCCATCCTCAACCCAGCTACCTTTCGTTTGCTCCTCCAGAGGTATATGGTTACTGGAATAAGTGTACTAGCTAATCTGCATTTTCATCTAGGTGATATGACATTTATCTCGTGGAGGGTGCTTTTTATTTTTCTCTTCACATTTCTGTTTTCTTATGTGCACTGTGGTAAGTCAATGAGTATTTACATCCCATCATGCTTATATAACCCTTTATTCATTTAGTGAACTCTGCCAAAATGAATGATAAAATTTTGTGAGGAAATTACATTGTCTTGGAGTTCGTACAAATTTTGGATTTGGTAGCTAATTCCTCTAGATATCATATAAATAGTTTTCTTTTTCACGCTTTCATAGCAGGACACTATTTAAATAAAATCTTACATCTCCACTTAGTCCAAATATCCTAAGCTGCTAATATGCTTTGCTTGCTAAAAGAATTAATTGTCTAGTTGCAGCTTTATATTTACAATTATGTCCCTTGCTTTGTTTCAACATACTTATGTAGTCCATAAATTGCAGCTCTTGTTTGGTAAGTACTATACAGATGAACAGGCTTGGGTGGACACAATTAAATCAGTAAGAAATGGAGGAACAGTCAGAATCAACACCATGGATTGGCTTGGTCAGTCAGGATACACAAAAGAAACAGTTTATTGGCCGTCACTTTCTTCAGCTATTTCAGAGGTAACTTGTGCTTCTTCTATCTTTTGCATGTTAATCTTTGATTTGCAGCATATAAACATATTTCTCTTTTGACTACTGATTGAAGGTCTCATTCTATTTGCATGCTTTATTCGACTGCTTTTTCTCTCTGTAATTTTAAATGGCTTTATGTTAAACTTTACAATTAGGTATTTCCTGATGCTTGATTAGAAGTACTTCTTTGCAGCTCAAATGCATGGTGCAGTTTTCTCCTTGAAATGCATGATGCATTAAAGCAGTATCTACTGAGAAGTAAATGCAGTCTACTGATTAAACTTTTCATACCGCACAAATCTGCTAATTAGTTCATAATGTCTCCTTTCTTGTACCTTTTGACAAATAGTTGTGGCGCAATATCGGGTTAAGTATGCTGGTAATATATTGCCAGGCTTGGAATCAAATATTGTGATAGACCATGTGCAAGTTAAGTCTATGAAGCTGATCACAATTTGCTCGTATTTCTTAGTGAATGTTGCTTCCTAGTTTGGTCTTCAGTTTTTTATATGCTTTTGACATCTGAGAACTCTTGTGGATACTTAAGCGTGTATAACAAATAAAAGGAGAGGGCCTGTGCAAAAGACAAACTGCTTGAAAATAAAGTCACTTAAAAGGATTGTTTAATAGGGGAGATGCAGAAGACCAAAAGATATTAAGGGAATTGTTAAAATTGCGATCTACTCAACCAGTAAATTGCGGTCTACTCAACCAGGTCTACATTAATGCTTGTCATCTTTAAGTATAACGGTTGTTTTCCTTGGAAGCTATATAGTGGCAGCACATGAGAGAAACTGGGAGCTATGAGCTGGAGATTAGCTATTGGTCTCTTGCTTCCTACAACACTATCCGTTAGATGGTTTCAATAGGAAAAAGCATCTGGTGGCCCCATTTCACTCTACAACAATAGTAAATGTCCATATAGACTCTTATTGTATGCTGAAAACCAAGTTGATGTTAAGTATAAGCACTACCAATTCACGGGTTCATAATATCACTAGTTTCTTAGGACAGCATGCATTTGTCCTTGATTGGACCAACCTTGAGATCCTTTCAAAGATTCAAGCTTTATCTTCATCCCGCGTGTAAAATTTGTTAAAACTTAATCTTGTTGTAATTTTTTAAATGCAGGTTGTCTTCTCTAAGAGTGCTAAGGTTCAAATACTGGTCGCAAAGTGGGCTCATTTTATAAACAACACAGATCAGTATCTTAAGTCCTTGCTTTACTCCAACACACTATGCTCTTCGTCAAAGTACAACCATTGTTCTGGTAAAGTTGAGATCAAGTATTACATTGTTCCAGGATACAATTCAACTGGACCCGCAGCACTTAATGGCGCTGCTACCGGGAATATGTATCCTGGCTATACACGGGTTAATCATGGTAAATATGCAGTTAGTGATACGCGTGCGCACATAAGCACCAGCAACCTGGTGTGGGACTACTTTTATACAACAGCAGGCGTTAGCTTTGGGACATATCAACCTGCTATTGTTTCGCAACTTCAAGAAATCTTCAATGCTGACTGGAATTCGCCATATGCAGTGCCAGTTGAACCATTGGAGGAAGGTCATGCGTGTTCAAGCTGATGAGAAAAAGAAAGATTGGCTCAGAGTTCTTCTCTGACACAATTTAACACAAGTGGAAGCTAAAGGCATAGGAGGATGACTGAAGTTATTGAATCCAGCTACTTTTGGAGCTTAGCTCCTTACCATTTCTGCGGACATTTATTCGGAATCGCTTGCAGAAAACCTTTTACAATTTCTTCATCAAATAAATCTGGTTATGATTATGCAGCACAACTTATCAATCTTGCCTCCATCAGAATCAAAATTTAAAACCTTAAACTGCATAATAAATGAGATGTAAATTACAGAGACACTCTTCAAATTGTCAATTACAGACAGACGTATCTGGTTTGTGAAATAACATCCACGCTATGCTATAAATATTCCAATAAGATTTTGACAGATGAAATATGCAATCACTTTTAGAGAAAAAGAGCTTGTATACGGTCGAAATCGGGCTTACCCGATTTCATAAGCTTGAGAGGTCACCCCGAGGCCATGTTCAGATGGATCGAGACAGACCGGGTTCAAGGCTAATGAAGAAGTGCAGACCTTGAGAACCAAAGCATACAACATCGGGGTCCGAGTACAAGCTACCTCGAATTAATGCCGTTCTGGGCTAGTACCAGAATGTGCGGGAATTCCGCAATGGCACAAGGATCAAGACGTAAATCCCGGAACATATTCGTACGAATTCGTACAAATCCGTTAGACAACTGTACCAATTAGATTTCTTTCTGAAAATAGAAATGTACCATATCGAGGACCCTCCCCTATTATATAAAGGGGAGACTGCTCATTTGTAAAGATCATCAATCATTGACAAAGAATATACACCTTTACTTTTGTGCTCATCTCTCAGAATTGTCCTTTGGTTTTATTTTATTCTACTGTTCATCGAGGTGTATCTCGGCTCGAGGTCAAGGCTTAATCATACACTGGTTTGATTTAACTTGCTTACCCAACTCACGTACTTATCTTCTTGTTAAACAATCAGTATTGGACTAAGTCGCATATCTTTAAGACCTCATTATAAATTTAAATTGTTACTCAGATTTAAGGTAAATAGTTTGGCGCCCATCGTGGGGCTAAAGATAATAGTGATTATTTCAGTGTTGATTTTTGATAACACACGTTATTTTTCACGCTTGTTCATGTCAAAGATTCTTTGCTTTTCAGGCTAAAACATGTCGAACTCAATGAACACACCAGTACATGGCAATGGCAGTCTCGGATTCCATGGGGAGAATGATAACACAACTGCTTCAGAGGCCGGTGTACCATCGCTTAACCCCAGGATAGTGCCAGTTCCATACCCAGTCGATGTTGGTTCACGCGTTGCTCTAAACACGGACTAAACGCATACGTCGGAGGAAGTGTACGTGGAGAGGTCCGACCTGGTGGCCAAGGAACACAGGGTCAAGGAGAAGGGGGAGTTAGCCTCCAAGTAATCTTCGAAATGTTACAAGCACAGTAGATTGCTATCGCTCAGCTGCAAAGTCAACAAAAGACTCCGAGCGTGGTTGGACCAGAAACTACTCGCCGTACTGAGCCGGTGCTGGAAAGGTCAAATGGTAATGGATCCGGGGCTGACCCCACAATCATGAAAATGCTCGAAGAACTCACAAAAAGGATCGAGTCAGATAAAAAAGGATCGATGATAATGATAAAAACGTGGAGACATACAACTCACGAGTCGACCAAATACCAAGGGCGCCTCCGATTTTGAAGGGTTTGGATTCCAAAAAGTTCATGCAAAAGCCTTTTCCCCCGAGCGCGGCCCCGAAGCCTATTCCAAAGAGGTTTCGCATGCCAGACATACCTAAATACAACGGGACCACCGATCCCAATGAGCACATCACTACATACACATGCGGTATAAAGGGAAACGACTTGGAGGACGACGAGATTGAGTTCGTCCTGCTGAAAACATTTGGGGAAACTTTGTCTAAGGGGGCGATGATTTGGTACCACAACCTGCCCCCGAACTCTATCGATTCATTCACCATGTTGACGGATTCGTTTGTGAAGGCACATGCTGGTGCCATAAAAGTTGCAACGAGGAAATCAAACGTCTTCAAAATTAAGCTAAGGGACAACGAAATGCTGAGAGAGTTCGTGTCCCTGTTTCAGATGGAACTAATGGAGTTACCACCGGTACTCGATGATTGGTCCGTTCAGGCCTTCACCTAGGGGTTGAACGAGCGAAGGTCGATAGCATCACGACAGCTGAAACAAAACTTAATTGAGTACCCCGCCGTGACTTGGGAAGATGTGCACAACCGATATCAGTCAAAGATTAGAGTCGAGGACGACCAGTTGGGAGCCCCTTAGGGTTCGGTTTATCCAAGAAAATTGGTGGTGAAAGATTCAAAGGATACCGACAGGGAATCGAGGTCCAGTAAGGAACGGTATCAGCCATATGCTGAAGATCGATGAATCAACAGTTCGAGGCACAACATACCTCGGAGTGATCGGAGATTGGATCGAGGACAAAATCCTCGGGGACTCTTGAGTAAGGCCGGATTTGATATGCATACAGGACCGGCAGAGGCACCTCGATTAGCGGAGTACAATTTTAGCGTCGATGCCTCGGGTATCGTTCAGCCATTGGAAAGATTAAGGACACCAGGTGGCCCAGACCCATACAAACTGACACTTCCCAAAGGAATCCTAACTTAATGTGTAAATATCATGGTACACATGGATATAGGACCGATGACTGCAGACAGTTAAGAGAAGAGGTATCTCGATTATTCAACGAAGGGTACCTCCGAGAGTTTCTCAGCAACAGATCCAAAAACCACTTCAGGGAAAGAGACGCCAATAAAAAAAGTGAACAAGAGGAGCCTCAACATGTTATCCATATGATCATTGGCGGAACCGACGCCCACAGGGACCTGTTTTCAAACGCACCAAAGTGTCAATTACAAGGGAGAAACAGACCCGAGACTACGTGCCCGAAGGCACCCTTACATTCAACGAAAAAGATACAGAGGGCCTCTCTCAGTCACACAATGATGCACTGGTAATTTCTATTCTGTTAAATAAAGTTCAAGTTAAACGTGTTCTTGTGGATCTAGGTAGCTCGACGAACATAATCAGGTCGAGGGTCGTAGAGCATCTCGGGTTGCTAGATCAAATTATACTTGCATCTCAAGTCCTGAATGGCTTCAACATGGCCAGCGAAACAACGAAGGGGGAAATAATCCTACCAGTGAACGTGGCGGGGACTATACAGGACACAAAGTTTCATGTCATCGAAGGTGACATTAGATACAATACATTACTTGGAAGGTCGTGGATCCATAGCATGAGGGCAGTACCATTGACCCTTCACCAAATGATGAAGTTTCCAACAAAAGATGGTGTGAAGATAGTGTATGGAGAGCAACACGCAGAAAAGGAGATGTTTGCAGTTCATGATTTGACACCAGCATCGGTACCCTCTACCTTAGAGAAGTCGAACGTCAAGGACAAACAGGTGGCTAAATAGCAATCACAGTCCACATTCTCGATTGAATCCGAGGAACAGGTAGGCGAGGACGAAGAAGAGGACTTCCTTACCCCTCGAGCTTTCGTCGCCCCTGAGGAATCAGATACGACAAAGTCCACGGTCGAGGAACTAGAGCTGATGATATTGATCGAGCATCTACCGGAACGGAAGGTATACATGGGAACGAGATTAACCCCCGAACTCAGGAAAAAACTCATTCAATTCCTTATCGATAACATAGATTGTTTTGCTTGGTCCCACTTAGATATGACAGGGATCTCGCGGGAGATAACCACACATCGACTGAGTCTCGACCCCGTGTTCAAACCGGTGAAGCAAAAGAGAAGGCCCCGGTCCGAGGTGAAGCATGCATTCATAAAAGACAAGGTAACTAAACTTCTCAAAATAGGGTCCATTAGGGAAGTAAAATACCCCGAGTGGTTAGACAATGTGGTAGTAGTCCCTAAAAAGGGAAACAAACTTAGAATGTACGTAGATTACAAAGATTTGAACAAGGCATTCCCTAAAGACTCTTTCCCATTACCTAACATTGATCGCATGATCGTCGCCACGGCCGGCCACGAGATCCTTACTTTTCTCGATGCCTACTCCGGGTACAATCAAATTCAAATGAACCTGGATGACCAGGAAAAAACTTTGTTTATCACGAAGTATGGAACGTATTGTTACAATGTAATGCCCTTCAGGCTAAAAATTGCAGGAGCTACATACCAACGCCTAGTTAATAATATGTTCGAAAAACAGATAGGCAAATATATGGAAGTTTATATTGATGACTTGTTAGTTAAGTCCCCGCGCGCAGAGGACCATTTGACTCATTTGTAGGCAACGTTTGAGATTTTAAGAAAATACAACATAAAACACAACCCCGAGAAATGCGCTTTCGGGGTTTGCTCGGGCAAGTTCTTGGGTTTCATGGTGTCAAATAGGGGGATCGATATCAACCCCGACAAAATTAAAGCCATCAAAGAAATCACCATCATGGACAGTGTGAAAGTTGTACAACGGCTAACCGGACGGATAGCTGCTCTAGGCCGATTTATCTCGAGGTCATTGGATCAGAGTCACCAGTTATTTTCCCTACTCAAAAAGAAGAATGACTTCGCGTGGACTTTAAAATGTCAGCAAGCGTTGGAGGAGTTAAAGCGGTACCTGTCGAGCCCACCCCTACTTCACACTCCGAAGGCAGACAAAAAACTTTACTTATACTTGGCCGTGTCCGAGGTAGCGGTAAGTGGCGTGCTGGATCGAGAAGATAAAGGTACATAATTTCTTGTTTATTATGTAAGTCGAACCTTAGGAGATGCTGAAACCAAGTATCCACATTTAGATAAGTTAGCACTTGCACTAATAAACGCATCTAGAAAATTGAAGCCATATTTCCAATGTCATCCCATATGTGTGTTAACTACGTACCCACTTCGAAGTGTTTTGCATAAGCCCGAGATGTCGGGCCGATTGGCCAAGTGGGCCATCGAACTTGGAGGGTACGATATCGAATATCAACCCCGAACGACTATCATGTCTCAAAGTTTGGCAGACTTTGTGGCAGATTTTACACCTTCCCTCGTACCCGAAGTAGAAAAGGAACCTCTACTAAAGACGGGTACATCATTGGGGGTGTGGACCCTCTTCACAGACGGCGCCTCGAATGTGAAAGGGTCCGGGCTCGGTATTTTTTTAAAACCACCTATGTCACACCTCCCTTTTCCCAAAATGGTAGATAAAAGAGTTTTTCCAATTTAAGTGACGTAATCGAAATGGGATTATTTATTTATTCAGAGTCGCCACTTGGGATAATTTATGGTGTCCCAAGTCACCGGTTTGCTTTAAATCCCAAATCAAGGAATTTTTGACTCTGTGTTAAAGTCTGCGAAACCAAAAGATCAGGTAAGGAATTATGTTAACCCGTGAGAAGGTGTTAGGCACTCCCGAGTTTCGTGGTTCTAGCACGGTCGCTTTTAATCATACCTGGCTTAGATTGTCTAATTACTCATTTTAAGACCTATGTATATTTTACCTTTTACCGCTTTAAGAAAAACCTGAGATGACTCACGCGTATGTGTATTCATCTTATTTAGTGTGATAAACACCATGTCACGCGTACGTGTTGTCATGGGTGGCTTTCCAGACATGCCCCATGACCCCTTGGACGCGCCCTGTGGCGTCCTAGCAAGCCTCCCAACGCCTATCGCCACGGACGGCCCCGTGGTCTTGGCCACGCCAAGTGACAAGCGTGCATGTGCCTCTGTCGCTCCACCGATTTCCCTCGCTAGCGCCCAGCCGCAAGCAGCTGCCAACAGCGCCGCGCGCGCAGATCGTTATGCCTGAGACAAAGTTGCTGCCAACAGACCTGTTTCTACCTTTTTAGAAAACTAAGTCATTTTCCTTGTAAATATAGAGTAGTTTTATTCCATGTACTTTCATTATGTTTCTCTAGCGTAGTTTGCTCTACTCATGTAACTTTCGTTTATTTTTTTTAAGCATTATTAGGGGGTATCAAGCAATCAAAAACTTTCTAGCAAGAAATTCTCTGTATTTGTGTCTCTACCCCTCGACACCGCGTTGCCTTCTTTTTGTAATAGCTTTCATTAATGCAATCAAGCTTTTATTCAATTCTCATTACTGTTCTCTCAATTGTTGGCATTGGTTTTCACGCATGGCATTGACAATCTCGTCTAGCCTGTGGAGGGGACCTCACTCAGCGGACAGCAACCACCCTGACATCGGTTGCTTCGCCTTACGTCGCCCTTCCAAAGAATCTCAGGAAGGCGCCGCGTAATAGTTGGTATCAGAGCCTAGGCTCGACATCGGACGAGGGAACGCATTGGCATTACCACCATTTCTGACCATGGTGAATCATGGGGACCGCATTGCGGCCCTTGAGGAGACGGTTGACGTACTACGACCTATTGTGGATACGGTGCCGGAACTGAAAACCAACCTACTGCAAAGGTTGGACGACCTGGACCGCAGAATGGCCCATGCCGAAGTTGACATAGGAAACATGAGTCGCAACTCTGAAGGAGACCGGCAAACGGCAGCTACTGAGGCAACCAATTTTTTTGATAAATTCGAGGGCCTCCAACAAGAGCGCACCGAGAATTTAGCCCACTAGGCACAAGAGGCAGACATGATGACTTCCATGCAGCAAACTATTGACAACTTGACATACAAGCTCAACGTTGTCAATGTTGCTTTACAAGGCTAGCTTCGAAGCGGTGGAAATCAAATCGGGGGTGCTGTGAACCCGCCCCCTTGGCAAAGAAGCTGAAAATTCCTGAGCCAAAGCCATACAGTGGGGCTAGGAATGCTAAAGAAGTGGAAAATTTCATCTTTGACATCGAGCAGTATTTCGATGCTGTGGGAGGCCTAGAAGAAGCCAAGAAGGAAACAACTGCTGCCATGTATCTTCAGGGTGAAGCTAAGCTCTGGTGGCGAGTGAAGTACGAAGCCATCAGGGCCGGTGAAGATGCTCTGGAGACATGGGCGGAACTGAAGGCAGCCATACGCCTACAGTTCTTCCCCGAAAATGTTGAGTACAATGCAAGGAGGAAACTACGGGAGCTCCGCCAGACTAAATCAGTGTGGGACTACGTGCGAGAATTCTCTACACTCATGATGAACATCTGCAACATGGGGGACAAGGACAAGCTCTTCATATTCCTGGAAGGGTTGAAACCTTATGCCCGCATGGAGCTGCAAAGACAACGGGTAGATACTCTTCCCAAGGCAATCCAGGCAGCGGAATGCCTTGGGGACTACCAAATGGAAACTCAGAAGGATAGGCCGCAACCGCCTGTCCGAGCGGGTTACAAAGGAGGCCAGCCTACCAATGGTGGCCCTAACAGAAATGGGGGAGACCGGAGTGCAGGAAAATCTAAGGGTCCCTCCTCAGGCAGCAACAATGCTGCGTCAAACAACAATGATCGGGGGAGAAAGCCACCCTCAGGGTATCGTCATTGCGGCGGGCCACATTGGAATAATGAGTGCCCACATGCACAGATGAATGCCCATCAAGCTTATGATGATGGGACAGACGATGAGGCAGATAATGATGAACAGACCGAACCAGTCGGTGCCTTCAATGCTATTAGGGGTTCTATTTTTGAGGCATTAGCGGGATCCAGTGCTGGTATCCGCAAGAAGAAAGACCCCCGCCCGATCGCCAAGAAGGGAGAAAAAAGATGAATAAAGGGACCCCTCCTAAGCAAGAGAGGACCTTGATGTTCGTTGAACTGAGGGTAAATGGCAAACCCATTCGGGCGATGATAGATACAGGTGCTACTCACAACTACTTGGCCTCAACTCAAGTGGAGCATCTGGGGATAGTTGTGGGAAAGGGCCGGGGTCATGTCAAGGCTATTAACTCACCTCCTCAGCCAGTGGGTGGAATAGCCAAAGAAGATGAGGCCTTATGAAGGAAAGTTCACCTTGCGCGTGGTGATCATATATAACTTTGAGCTGATAGTGGGACTGGAATTCTTGAGGCAAACCAACACCATGCCCATACCATATGCGGACATGCTTCTGATGATGAGAGTAAACGGGGACATGCCCTGTATTATTCCGTGCATATCCATGAAGTTGTCCGCTGAGAACATCTCGGCCTTGCAACTAAAAAAGGGAGTCAAGAGACATGAACCTACATTTCTAGCTACCCTATGCATTGAAGAGTTAGAACGCTCCTCGGGTCCACTTCCTACACCCGTCAAGGAGCTACTACTGGAATTTGAAGATGTCATGCCACAGGAAATGCTGAAGCGACTTTCGCCTAGGCGCACAGTGGACCATGAGATTGAGTTGGTGCTGGGTGCGAAGCCACCTGCCCGGGCACCTTAGAGAATGTCAAAACCCAAACTCACCGAGATTTAGAGACAATTGACGAAAATGCTAGACACAGGGATCATTGTACCCTCTAAGTCCCCATATGGGTCCCCTGTGCTTTTCCAAAAAAAAAATGATGGTAGTCTACGCCTCTGCGTGGATTATCGGGCACTGAACAAAATTACTGTGAAGAACAAGTATCCTATTCCGCTCATGGCAGACTTGTTCGACAGATTGGGGAGTGCAACAGTGTTCACAAAAATTGACCTGAAGACAGGGTATTGGAAAGTCCGGATTGCTGAGGGCGATGAACACAAGATGACCTGTGTGACAAGATATGGGTCGTTCAACTTCCTAGTTATGCCGTTCGGCTTGACTAGTGCCCTAGCCACATTTTGCACCCTGATGAACCAGGTCTTCCGAGAGTACATTGATGAATTCGTGGTGTTCTATTTGGATGACATTGTGGTTTATAGCCAGACTCTGGAAGAACACCTAGAGCACTTGCAGAAGGTCCTAGCCCGGTTGCGGGAGTATGAGTCGTACGCAAAGTTATCCAAGTGCTCATTTGCTCAAAAATAGATCGACTTCCTCAGGCATGTCATTGAGGAAGGGCGGATCAAGATGGACCAGCAAAAGATCAAAGCCATCATAGATTGGCTGCCACCTAAGGATATCCACGCCTTGAGGGCATTCCTTGGCCTATGAAATTTCTATCGGCGATTTTTGAAGAATTACTCCCTCATCGCAGTACCATTAACTGAACTCCTCAAGAAGGTCACACCTTGGGATTGGGGTCCTAGGCGAGCGGAGGCCTTCAATGCATTAAAAGCGGCTATGTCTAGTATCCCTATCTTGGCCCTTCCTGACTTGGCCAAGCCATTCGAGGTACAAACAGATGCTTCTGACTATGATCTTGGCGGGGTCTTACTACAAGACGGGCATCCCGTAGCATACGAGTGCCAGAAGATGAAGATGCAGAGCGGCGTTATGCCGCCCACGAGAAAGAATTATTGGATGTCGTTCATTGCTTACGCCTTTGGAGGCATTATCTGCTTGGATCACTGTTCGTGGTCAAGACAGACAACACAGTTGTTAGTCATTTCATGACCCAGCCGAAACTGAATGCCCGACAAGCCCGATGGTAGGAACTCCTAGAGGAATTTAACTTCAACTTGGAGTACCGAAGTGGGATGTCTAATCATGTGGGTGATGGGCTCAATCGCAGAGCGGACCTAGCATCGGTGTTCCTACTCGCCACCCTAAGAGGGAGCGAAGTAGCCACCACCATTAAAGACCAGATACAGGATCTACTCATCAAGGATCCCGATGCACAGTATTTGGTTGATCTAGTAGGACATGGCAAGACTCGCCAGTTCTATATGGAGGATGGCTTCCTGAAGGTAAAAGGGAACCAACTTTATGTTCCAAAAGGAGGGGATTTGAGAAGAACTCTCTTGGAAGAATGTCATGACACTCTGTGGGCCGACCATCCCGGCGAAGAACGCACCTGGCATTGCTTCGCCGTGCATATTATTGGCCCCAAATGGACGACGATGTCGCGCAGTATGTGAGGACCTGTCTAGTATGCCAGAAGGACAAGTCCGACCGTTTGACACAAGCGGGACTCTTGGAACCTCTAGCTGTTTCAAAGAGACCTTGGGAAAGCGTGTCTCTGGATTTCATCACCGGATTGCCCAAGGTCGGAGATCTCACAACTATCTTGGTTGTGGTGGATCAGTTTTCCAAGTATGACACCTTCATTGTAGCACCTCAATATATATCAGCAGAAGGTAGAACTCGACTATTCTTCTCTCATGTCGTCAAATATTGGGGTCTGCCCAAAGACATTGTTAGTGATTGCGATTCACACTTCATTAGCAACTTTTGGACCCAACTATTTAAGTGTCTCGGGTCAAAATTGAGTCATAGCTCAAGTTATCATCCACGATACGATGGCCAGACGGAGCGGTTCAATGGTATGTTGGAGGAATATCTCCGCCATTTTGTTACCGGATCGCAGAAGAATTGGGTGAAACTTCTAGATATTGCCCAACTGTGTTTCAATTCACAAAAGAGCTCCAGTACAAACAAAAGCGCTTTTGAAATTGTTACCGGGCAACAACCGCTACCCCCACAGACCGCGAATGCACCAAACATGGGGAAATCTCCTCGTGCTACTAGCTTCTCAATAGAATGGAAGCGAAATATGGAGATAGTGCAGAGCTATCTGGTTAAAGCCCAAAAGCGAATGAAGAGGCATGCTGATCAGAATCGTCACTTTATTGAATACCAAGTAGGATACAAAGTGATGGTCAAAATCCCAAAGCGGTACTTATTTGCTGGGGTCCATGACCCTCGCCTACTGCAAAAATATAGTGGACCCTTGTCCATTTAAAGACGCATTGGGAAAGTTGCATACCGGGTGGATACCCCAGCTTGGTGGAAAATCCATCCCGTCTTCCATGTCAGTCTATTGAAACCTTTTCGGGAAGACACAGAGGATCCTTCACGTAGCAAACTCACAATACCCAGTATTCGAGGCCCCGGTTCTACCGGGAAAAGGCNGTCATGGGTGGCTTTCCAGCCATGCCCCATGACCCCTTGGACGCGCCCCGTGGCGTCCTAACAAGCCTCCCAACGCCTAGCGCCACGGACGGCCCCGTGGTCTTGGTCGCGCCAAGTGACAAGCGCGCATGTGCCTCTGTCACCCCACCGATTTCCCTCGCTAGCGCCCAGCCGCAAGCAGCTTCCAACAGCTCCGCGCGCGCAGATCGTGATGCCTGAGACAAAGTTGATGCCAACTGACCTGTTTCTACCTTTGTAGAAAACTAAGTCCTTTTCCTTGTAAATATAGAGTAGTTTTATTCCATGTACTTTCATTATGTTTCTCTAGCGTAGTTTGATCTACTCATGTAACTTTGGTTTATTTTTCTTAAGCATTATTAGGGGGTATCAAGCAATTAAAAACTTTCTAGCAAGCAATTCTCTGTATTGGTGTCTCTACCCCTCGACACCGCGTTGCCTTCTTTTTGTAATAGCTTTCATTAATGCAGTCAAGCTTTTATTCAATTCTCATTAATGTTCTCTCAATTGTTGGCATTGGTTTTCCAACACGGCACTGACAATATCGTCTAGCGTGTGGAGGGGACCTCACTCGGCGGACAGCAATCACCCTGACATTAGTTGCTTAGCCTTACGTCGCCGTTCCAAAGAATCTCAGGAAGGCGCCGCATAACAGTGTACATGATATTTCACACTTAATTATTTAAGAAAAAGTTGGCCAAAGTCGCTCGAACGGGTACCTTAGTTTTATTTTTGAACCCATAATTATGTAACGTGTACGTCGAAAATCCTAAAGTTTGCCTACACAAATGTGGCTGGCCTAATCATGTTCCTAGCAATTTTAAGTGCATAATGTAAAGAGACGAGATAAATAGTAAAATAATTTCCACATACAGAATTACCTCCCATGGCCCACAACTTGCAAATCAGGCAATTGACCAAACAATTAACTTTTGATTGGAAAAATGTTTTCTATGATAGCCATCAACAGTCAAACAGAGATCTCACATAATTAATCAACCAAACAATAACAACAAGAAATCACGTATATGAAGTCAAAAATGGGTAAACTAATAGATAAGAGATAGGGATGGACCTCAGGAGTAAAATCTCTTTAATTAGTGTAGAAGGATCTGTAGATACAGAACTTCGGCTAAAAAAATCAACCGTGAAGAGCAACAACAACAATGATCTGCGAACCGCAACAGGAAATACAAGTGGCAGCTTCAACCCGACGACATCTCAAGTATCAACCACACTCCATATTTGAAAACTAAAATCACAAGGAAGAAACTAACAATAATATGTCTATATATTTTGGTATTTCTGAAATTCAATCACCAAGCATCAGAAACATTTTTACTTTCTGATTTTCTTTTTTGAAATATGATTAAACATTAACCAAACCAAAAAAATATTTTTGTATATATTTTTTTTTGTCTATGAAGTTCGAGCAAAAGAAGCGCAAATGCTTCGAGTTTGGATCTGAACCGTCGATTTCAAGCTCTGAATCTGCAGTGAAGAAATTA
The DNA here is from genome assembly GCA_005239495.1 of Nicotiana undulata. Lineage (NCBI taxonomy): Eukaryota > Viridiplantae > Streptophyta > Magnoliopsida > Solanales > Solanaceae > Nicotiana > Nicotiana undulata. The sequence continues at coordinate 16,356 of ML291491.1, read as the reverse complement.
GAGTAGATCGAGTTTGGGAATGCTGACAAAGGCGGAGTCGGAGGCAGTGTTGACCACGCAGCCAAACGCGAGTGATGGGGGTTTCGCCATCAACGAACGGCAGAGAGAGACGTAGGAAGGAGGAGAAGAGGCGGAAGTTGTGGCTTGGAGAAGAGTGACGGTTGCGTGCAGTTGTGGGTGGAGATGGAGGGAGTTTGACTGATTTACGGCGGTTTTGAGGTGGTGGCCGGTGGCTGGCTATGTTATGGTTGTGAGGAGAGGCGTTGTTTGGCATATTGCGGCAGTGAGAAATGGCGGACTGGTGGTGATAGGGTGGGGTTGGTCGGCAGAGATGTATGAAGATGAGGGGGTGGTGGCTAGGGGGTCCTCGGTGGAGTTAGGGTTAGGGTCTATAAGGAAGAAGAAGAGAGAGTGTTTTTAAAGTGTTAGGGTTTTAGGGTATTGGGCCGTCCGGATTTGGGCCAAATATTGGGCCAACTCAAACTTAAAATTGTGCTCTTCTCACATAAAAACAAGACACAAATTAGTCCGGAAATTTTCTTCTTATCTTTTTTTTTGAAAAAATATCAATACTATTTTTTGTATTTTTTTAATTTTATGAAAGGTAGATAAACTAAAAGTAACTAGATTAAATATCAATTAGCTAAATAAAAGAAAATATTTCATTTTATGATAAAATAAAGTAAAAGAGTCAAAACTAGCTAAAAATAGACATATTAGACCTAAACTAAATATTTAAACGATAAAATGTATAAAATCTTAGGGATGGTAAAAAATTACATGTCTACAACCTGCGGGCAATGTCATTAGACAACCTATCAAAACTTCTAGATTAACTAACAATGAGGCCGAGTACGAGGCCATGATTGCAGGTCTCGAATTAGCCAAAAGCCTGGGAGCAGAGGTCAGCGAGGCCAAGTGTGACTCTTTTTTAGTGGTGAACCAAGTAAACAAAAGCTTCGAAGTCCGAGAAGATAGAATGCAAAGATATTTGGATAAGCTGCAAGTAACATTGCACCGCTTCAAAGAGTGGACGTTGGACCATATACCTCGGGATCAAAACAGTGAGGCCGACACACTCGTGAATTTGGGGTCATTGGTCGAAGAAAATGATATTGTCCCGGGGACTGTTGTCTAGCTATCGAGATCCGTGGTCGAAGAAGGCCAAGCTGAGATAAACTCTACAAGTTTGACGTGGGATTGGAGGAATAAATATGTCGAGTATTTGAAGCACGGAAAGCTCCCCTCTTACCCTAATGAGTCGATGGCCCTACGAGCCAAAGCAGCTCGATTCACGCTAGACGAAAATGGAATATTGTATAGGAGGACCTTCGACGGACCACTGACAATATGCTTAGGACCAGAGGACACCAATTATGTGTTGCGAGAAATCCACGAAAGCACTTGTGGGAACCACTCTGGCGCTGACTCTTTGGTTCATAAGGTAATTAGAGCTGAATATTACTGGGATAGCATGGAGAGAGATACTAAGGAGTTCGTTCGAAAGTGTGACAAGTGCCAAAGGTTTGCACCAATGATCCATCAGCCCGGTGAACAACTCCATTCGGTCTTATCCCCGTGGACATTCATGAAATGGGGGATGGACATAGTCGGCCCCCTGCCAACGGCACCAGGTAAAGCTAAGTTCATTTTGTTTATGACTGACTACTTTTCAAAATGGGTAGAAGTGCATTCCTTAGAGAAAGTAAGATAAAAAGAAGTCATAGACTTCATATGGGACCACATCGTGTGTCAGTTTGGGATACCCGCTGAAATTGTATGCGACTTTGGGAAAACATTTATCGACAGCAAGGTGACAAAGTTTCTCGAAGAGCAAAAAATAAAAAGGATGTTATCGACGTCGTATCACCAAAGCACAAATGGCCAGGCCGAGTCCACAAACAAAACTATTATCCAAAACTTGAAGAAGAGGTTGAATGATGCGAAAGGGAAATGGAGAGAAGTGTTTCCCGAGGTACTGTGGGCATATCGAACAACGTCGAAATCAAGCACGGGGGAAACTCCGTTCTCTTTGGTGTACGGGCCCAAAGCGTTGATTCCGATCGAGGTCGGGGAACCTAGCGTCAGGTTTTAACACGCTACCGAGGATTCAAACCACTAGGCTATGAACACTTGTCTCGAACTACTAGATGAAAAACGAGAAGCTGCACTTGTTTGAATGGCCGCACAAAAGAAAAGGACCGAGAGGTATTATAACAGAAAGGCGAACCTTCGCCACTTCGGAGTCGGGGACTTAGTTCAAAGGAAATCCACCCTCAATATTTGAGACACAAATGAAGGAAAGCTAGGCCCAAATTTGGAAGGACCGTACCAAGTCATCGGAGTCGTTGAGAAGGGATCTTACAAACTTAGCACAATGGAAGGCGAATAACTACCAAACAATTGGAATGTATCACTACTCAAACGATATTATTGCTAAGGTATGACTTTCTCCTTTTTCCATTATATTTAAGACTAACTCATTGCAGGTGTTCGATCAAAGACGTCGAGACACCCTTCAACTCGGAGACCTTAGGTTTTAAAGCATGCGTTGCACTCTTTTTTCCTTAGATCGGGTTTTATCCCAAATGGGGTTTTCCGGCAAGGTTTTTAACGACGCAACAATTATATGCTACCTAAGGGGAATTCACAAGTGTCCAAGGCTTCTTTTCAATCAACCTCGAATACTGGGGGGAACCCCCCTCGGGGACTGGCATTTTCGAGGAAAATACTTCACGCCTAAGAAGGTCTCGATAGGAAAACTTTGTAATGGGCCAAACGGTCAAATGAACCGTGTCCATATAGGATTACCGAGCATTGAAGGAAATACATGTACACATGTATGAGTTGTTGAAAGAAGCACTTTTTCTATTAAACACCTCATGTCTTGAAGAAATTTGTTACTCCATACTTATGATTCTACATGAGAAAAGGCTCAAGAGCCAAAATACAAGTACATATCGATTACTCGGAGACTACCATCGATAGTCAAACACGTTCGAACTATGCAAACTTAAACTTGTAAGACCTTAAAGAGGCATCCCTCGGCGTAAAGTCCAAGGCCATCACACTCGGGGAATAACATTTCGAAACAAGTTCGAAATATCATCGGGAAACAAGTCCAAAAGACATACCCAAAGGCTACGACCATATTAAGACTACGGTCACATGAAAAGGCCACAACCGAAATAACGCGGCTCGAAGACGTCCAACTTCCGCCATAATCTAAGGCCTTCAAACACTTTGAAAAACTTGTTAAATAAGGATACCCTCGGCAAAGCATGGGCTTCGATAAAATCGGCCCCCAAAAATTTTTAAGGCTTCGATAACATCAGCCTTTGAGATGTTATATCACCTCAACGCAAACGAGCTAGGAAAATCGGGGTTCCGATTATTAAACCCTCGAAAAACCCAATGGGTATAAAAAATATATGCTAAGGCATGAATTTATTTTAAGTCTTTTTCCAAAAAGGGAAAAATTATAGCCGTTTTTTAAAAGCCTAAGGGCCGATATAAAAGATCCTAAGGGTTGGCGCATTAAGGGTTCGAACCCTCATCCGAACCCAAGGGTTCGATCACCCCGAGCCCAAACAAAAATTATTGACTATGGTCTAAAACTTGTCACTATTCAGCGCTAAAGGTATATACCTCGAAGGCTCGAGCCTCATTCAAACCTGGTCGCGACAATAAACCATTCAAGAAGGAATCTTGAATACATAGATCGAAGAATGAAATTATTATGAAAAATATAAGGCAAGGAAGATTGAGAAAGCAATAAAGAAAACTTCTTCTTTTATATACATTCAAAAGATGGTATGTACAGAGAGTTCAACAAAAAAGGAAATGCAAAAAAAAAAAGTTCCTATCTACACCGAGGGGGCACCCCCTCGGGGGCAGCTTCTTCTCCCAGAACTGCCTCTCCCTCGGGGGTAGCCTCTTCATCGGGAGTAGTCTCTTCTTCGCCCCCCTCTTCATCTCCGGATCCGCCTTGGCGGCCACCTTCGTCATCATCATCATCGGAGGAGAGAACAAACTTGGAATCAGCTTCATCTGCCTTAGCTTGGGTTATCTCCTCAAAACGATCGAAACCCCTAACATGGATCTCCTCGAGAGTGTCCCTCCGAGATCGGCACCTGGCATAGTCATTGCTTCATCTTTTCCCGAGCAACAACTTCTCTCAACTCCGTTTGAGCAGCTGCGGTATCCCTCAAGTATACAGTGACCGTTTTATCAGTCGTAATCTGAATTTCTTGGCCTCGGCTCTGGCTTCAGCAACTTCGGCTTTGGCTTTTGCAAGACTAGCCTCCAGTTCAACAATTTTTTCGTCCTGGGCCGAGCTTCTCTCTTGGGTGTTTCCGAAGCTGATTCTCACATCAGATAATTTTTTCAATGCAACTTTCTTCGCCGCAGCCAGGATGTCCATCTTTTCTTTCCATCTGTTTCACTCGGCGTGTCACGACCCAAATTCCTATTCAGGTCGTGATGGCGCCCAACACCGGAGTCAGGCAAGCCAACACTAGTTACTAACGAAAATTTCTTAAATTAAATGAGGTGTTCAAATACTTACCTAGTTTTAATTTAAGAAGTCCTTTAATAAAAGTAAGGAAGTGAAGCAAGTTGATTTAAAGTAACTCAAAATCATTTGCCAGCATAACAGAGTAGCCAAATGCTAGTAAATCAACTACGTGTGCCAAGACCTAGTATCACAAGTCCACAGGCGACTAGTGGAATACACAAATAGACAAAATAAATGTACAACTGTCTGAAAGGGGTAGACAGAAATATCCCAAAAGTAATAGAAACTCCACAGTGCTGCTGAGGAACGCCAGGAAGAGCAGCTCACCGTGTAGTCAAATCCCGGTAGTACTCTCAGCGACGAACACCCGAATGGGGACCAGGTACAACAACCTCAGAACCTGTACAATTAAGTACAGAAGTGTAGCATGAGTACATATAAACAAATATGTACCCAGTGAGTATCCCGTCTAAACTCGAAGAAGTAGTGACGAGAGGTAGACGTGTTACTCACTAGGGTCGTTATCAATAATATGATTCAATGAATCTAGACAGGAATAACATTTATGGAAAGCAAGTAGACATAGAGCATCAGTATATAAAGATAGTGATCTACCTGCAAGGGCCAAGCAATAATATTTAATAAAAATCACAAGTTTCTTTCCCACAGAACAATTGAATTGGTAAGAATAATAATAAGACTCTCAATCAAGCACATAGCATATAATATGCCGAGGCGTACGGCCGAAGCGACGCAGAAATTTAAATGTGCACTGCCGAGGGTCGAGCGGCACGAACCATAGATGCATCTATTACCCCGCTCGCGAATCGATCATGCGACGCGGTTGACATAAATATAAGGCTACCCCGCTCACGAATTATACATGCGACACGGGTGCTCGTAGACATACACAAAATTATCAGGAAATTCAGGAATTTGTCATGGATTATTCTTAAATTCAGGGATTTAAGCACTTCAATTTACACATAGCTTCCGAAATTCTCATGTTAATTTCAAGGGTAATAAGCAACCAGGAACACAAGTAAAAATGCAGGTAAGGCGCATAGAGGCATGCTTGTGAAATCCTAAATTCTACCCGACACAACAGAGTAGTAGCTACGCACGGACTCTCGTCATTTTGCGCGTACGTAGCCGCCGCAAATAAGGACAAATTCAATCGATTACATTTACCTATGGGGACAATTCTATCTTACAAGGTTGGAAAGGAGACTCACCTCGCGTAGAACCAACTTTCCGGTCAAGAACGTGCCTGAAACTCCAAACGTTACACCCGAGGACTCGAAACTAGTCAAATGATATGTAAACATGTCAATGCATGCTCAAGGTATGGAAATTCTCCTACTTATTTAGTAAATTCACTATTCTTGAAGAAATCCCAAAATACACCCCCGGGCCCACATGCTCGGATTCCGGAAATTTTTGAAGATAACACTCACTCATAGCCTAAGGGTCATTAATATATAATTTTTATATGATTTCATGGTAGAAAAGTGGTGAAATTCCCTAAAGTTCATCAACCCTAGGTTTTCACTCTAACCCCTATGATTTTCACTATTTAGATGTTAATCTACCTAAGTTTTGGTGTAATAATCTAACATTTAAATAGAATTTACTTACCTCTTAGTAGCTAGGTGGTGGAGAGTTCTTCCCAAGATCTCAAGTCTTCAATGGAGGTGTAAAATGAAAAGAATGAAGGAAATCCCGTGTTTAAGTGAAAGTACACTGCCTGGCCTACAGGGGTTCCGCACCTGCGGCTCGAGGACCGCACCTGCGGTCTCGCGCCTGCGAGCTGGGGTTCGCATATACGGAGTTGGACGGGAAGGATTGGGCCTGCACCTGCAGAGCTGGAGACTGCACCTGCGAGGCTGGGACCGCAGGAGCGGTCCCGCACCTGCGGCTGGGAAATCGCACCTGCGGTCACACCAGATTAGGTGCACCAGCTGCATTTTCAGTTGGTTTTTGGCCTCGTGTGGTGTCCAAGAGGTACATGGGCCCACCCGAGCCCCCGTCCAATTATACCAACAAGTCCTAAATCATAATACAGACTCTCTCGAGCCTTCGGAACATCCGAAACAATGCTAAATCTCAAAATCACTCCGCAAGACCCCTAGGATCAAACTTAAGAATTTCTAAGTTCTTGAATTCGGTTTCAATGCGCCGAACCGACCTATACCACTCGGAATGACACCAAATTTTGCAGGCAAGTCATGAATGACATAACGGAACTATTCCCGATCTCGGAATTCCGTTCGGACCTTGATAACATAAAATCACGTTCCAAACCAAATTTCAAACTTAAGGAAACTCTATTTCGCTATTTGGCGTCGAAACGCTCCCCGGTCATCCAAAACCCATTCCGGACATACGTTCAAGTCCGAAATCATCATACAAAGCTACTGGAATCGTCGAAACTCGATTCCGGGGTGGTTTACTCAAAATATTGACCGAAGTCAAACTTGGCTTTAAAAGCCAACCTTAAGGAACCAAGTGTTCCTATACTATTCTAAACACTTCCAAATCCCGAACCACCCGTCCCCGCAAGTCACAAATCATGATAAGCTGTTACGGGAAGTCTTATTTAGGGGAACGGGATCCGAATATGCAAAACGACCGGTCGGGTCGTTACACGGCGTTAACCTGGCCAACTTCACCTCAAAGTCGCTCCAGCATCTCTACCTTCTGCTACAGCTGAGACATCGAAGTGTTAGCCTCCGAAGTCGGGAGGGGAAGTTTGTACTTTTTCAAAATAATAGTTACCTGCTTCTCTAGCTCATCCTCATATTCTCGAGCCTTAGCCAACTCCGACCGAAGGTTTTTCAGTTCCTCCTCTTTTTGATCGCGAAGGAGCCTTAGGGCTTTCTCTTCGGCCAATGACTTGTTCAACTCGGCCTCGCATTGGCTAAGCTCATTCTTGAATTTGATAAAATCCTACAAAGAAAAAGGAATGATCAGTCAAGTGAGGAAGGAAATTGCGACGTTAAGGAAATTGCAACATTAAAAAATGAAAACTTACACTGGAGAAGAGACGGCGGGCCTCTTCGAAAGTCAAGGACGCATCAGCAAGATCCACATCATCGACCCTAGTGAAGAAACCCTGGAAAGGATCGTCCTCATTGGGGGCTCCGCCTAACTCGAGCGTCTTCAAGGCTCAAGCGTCTCTAATGGCGTCCTTGGAATAGGTCGGGAACGGCGGGAGTGACCTAGTGTCATGGCCTCGGGGAGATCCCCCAAGGCGCTCTGTTCTATCATAGGAGCTTCGGAACTTGCCCCTTTCAGAGTGCTATCAAAAGGTTGAGAAACCACGACGTCAGGCGACGCGGGGTCTTCATCCTTATTTTTCTTTGAAGTCCCATCATCATAACTAAGGGCTTTGGTTTCAATGGGTTTGGCGGTCTTGGTGGAGTTTTTGGTTCGGATCACCAAAGTCGAACCCTCAACCTCGTCGTTTTCATCATCGATGAACTGATGGACTGATTCTATGTCCACATTGTGACGACATTCTTCTTACGCCTCCGAGCGGGCTCCGCTTTGTTTTGAGGATCTTCGGGCTTTGAGGACCTCTTCCTTTTATTCTTTTTTCGGCTTCGAGATCGAAGACTCGATCTTCTCCTCGGGAGGGGGCGGCCTCATCTCGGAGAACTCTCCAATGCCTACAACAATGAAGTTAAGTGTTAGAAATGGAGCATTCTTGGTAAAGAAGAAAGTATCAAAATACTTACTGTGGTGTTTAGCTTCCCACATGCCCTTCGATAGGTCGCGCCACTGGCATTTGTCATATGAAGAGGTGGCAGCTAGCATACGAACCCAATCCTCAAGATCGAGATTGCATGAGGCATCCATGGGACCGCTGTGGAAAAAGGAAAGAATATTATGCAAAGTATAACAAGATTACGGAAAATTACTAAAAAAATGGGCTCCACTCATGTTCGAAGTTCCACTTCTCGGGGAACGACATTTGTTCCTCGGGAATGACGTCGATGGTTCTCACTCGGATGAACCAACTCATCCAACCTTGATCTCTATCTTCGTCGTTACTGGCAAAGAAGGATTTAGTCGATCATCGTTGAAGTTTAATCAACCTCGGAAGAGTTGAGGCCGGTATAAGGGGATGAGATGGCTAAGGGTGAACTCGATCCCCTCGGCCTTGTTGACAAAGCATCGTTTCATTATCACTATTTTCCAAAAGGACGGGTGAATCTGGCCAACGGTAACCTTGTATCTTTTGCAGAACTCGATCACGATTAGATCGAGGGGGCCCAATGTGAAGTGGTAAGTGTACACATTTAAGAATACCTTCATGTGGGTAGTAATATTCTCTTCACGAGTGGGGATCTGTATCACGGCCGTTTCTCCCCAACCACAGTCCTTTCTCACGGAGTCGAGGTGTTTCCTCACTATTGAACATATGTATCTCGAAGCGTGTTCACGACGGCCAGGGACATCGGAAGGATTTTTGGTCAAGAAGTATTTCTTTAGGGTGCATCCCCGGGGAATGATCTCGTGGAGGGCCGACAGCTTGCCACCGGCCGGACGGGAGGAAGAAGAAGAGGTTCCCTCTTTTTGAGGACGAATTTAGAAGTTTTGGCCATTGATTCTTGTTAGGAAATGTGGAAGTAAGTAAGTTTTGGTATCTCTTAGCGTCGATAAGGTGGAGGAGTTGGTGGTGGAAGAAGTGAAGGTAGAGAGAAAGAGAGATTAGAGGAATTGCAAAGGAAAGCGAAAGTCCTTAATGAGGCAAATAACCGAGCATTTATAGGGAATCGGTGACCGTTCGGTGGCGCTAGTGGCCCACCAGCACTAGCATACATTTAATGTTTTGGGGAAGTGAACTGATGGGACGTTTCGGTCGCTTCAACACTTACGTAATGAGGAAGATGTCACCGTCGGGGACTTCAGAAATTCGAGATTCAAACCGTTTCTTGCCATTTTATTCCAATAAATACGGAGACTATCTGTATACGGTCGAAATCGGGTAAGCCCGATTTCATAATCTCGAGAGGTCACCCAGAGGCCATGTTCAGATGGATCGAGACAGACCGGGTTCAAGGCTAATGAAGAAGTGCAGACCTCGAGAACCAAATCATACAACATCGGGGTCCGAGTACAAGCTACCTCGAAATAATGCCGTTTTGGGCTAGTACCATAATGGGCGGGAATTCCGCAATGGCACAAGGATCAAGACGTAAATCCCGAAACGGATTCGTACGAATTCGTACAAATCCGTTAGACAGCTGTACCAATTAGATTCCTTTATAAAAATAGAAATGTACCATATCTAGAACCCTTCCCTATTATATAAAGGGGAGGCTGCTCATTTGTAAAGATCATCAATCATTGACAAAGAATATACACATTTACTTTTGCTCTCATCTCTCAGAATTGTCCTTTGGTTTTATTATATTCTCTTTATTTTATTCTACTGTTCATCCAACCAAGACAAGGTGTGTTGCTCTGATGGTCAGAACCCTCCACTTCCAACCAAGAGGTTGTGAGTTCGAGTCACCCTAAGAGCAAGGTGGGGAGTTTTTGGAGGGAAGGATGCCGATGGTGTATTGGAAACAGCCTCTCTACCCTAAGGTAGGGGTAAGGTCTGCGTACAAACTACCCTCCCAAGACCGCACTTGTGGGATTATACTGGGTTGTTGTTGTTATTGTTGTTGTTCATCGAGGTCTATATCGGGGTCATCTCAGTCGAGGTCAAGGCTTGCTCATACACTGGTTTGATTTAACTTGCTTACCCAACTCACGTACTTATCTTCTTGTTAAACAATCAGTATTGGACTAAATCACATATCTTTAAGAGACCTCATTATAAATTTAAATTGTTACTCAGATTTTAAGGTAAACAGAGCTAAACAGTCCCTTATGTATAAGGTCGGTATATTTGATCCTTATATATATACCACTGAACACAAATAGTCCTTTAACTTTGTTAAAAAGGGTCACTTTTGGTTCTCATCAAGTGACACACTCTTCCTCTTTAACTTTGTAAAAAGAGTGTCACGTTTTGGTCCTCCTCAAGCGACACGCGTCAACTAACGGAACTACAGAACATGTAACTGACGCAGGTGACAATGGCTGGACTCAGTTTCATATTATAGTTAACTAGGATAATTGTCCGCGCGATTATTAAAAGAAATATTGATATACATAATTTATTTGTAAAAATTAAATAAAATCATAAATATTAAGCATTTTTAATGACACTATGGTTGCAATTTCCATACGTTCAACACTATACATATTACAAGTTTGTCATGAAAGGATACAATTGTACCCACATCTATAAAGGGATTAATCTGTATATGTAAAGTTGATGTGTTTTTAATTAATTATCTCTTTGATTTTCTAAGAAATTGAAGAAATACGTGATTTCAATGGAATAATAGATGTCTTTATTTAATATATACATATCTAACTTTGTTTTTTTAAAATTTAAATCGAATATTTCTCCTTACGTAAAAAAGGATGTAAAATTATAGTACAGATAAAAACAAATTAAAATACAAATAAGTAAATTTGCACAGGATGAAACAATAATTTTTTTTTTAAAAAGAACGGGAAAGTTGCACCCACTTGGACCGTTGGCCGTTTCTATCTTTGAAAACACAACAATTTCATAGACGAAAAGATGCTTTTTTAGATGTGATCATCTCTTTTAAGAGACTTGTAAACTCAATTCTTATCCTTCATAGCCGCTTGAAGATGGTTTTGCTTAATTTTTTTTAAAAAAGTAGAAAAACAAAAGATCCCATCTTACGTATTGCCATGAATTCTTGCATGATTTCTTTTTTACGATTCTTGCTTTTATCACTTCCTTTCGTGGAAATCAACTACCAAATCTTATTTTTAGCACTGTTATTTATTGAGTGTTGTATATTCCTTCAATTATTTTAAAACTATTCAACGAATTTTGACTTTTAGTATACATCCAAAATACATTAACATGAGAAAAAACATATTTGAGTAAATAGTTGCTATTGATATTGGTACTTTATTATGCTATTTGTCATATTTAATGATATCCTACATCATGCCACAAAAAAATACCATTACTATTAAATAAAAGATCTCAAAATAATGGCTGAAGTAAGAAGAGAGCGGGACAAGAGGGAGGAAAAAGAATATGTAGGAGGCTGATGTCAAATAAAAGATTTTCCGTAATAGGAGATTATTTGATTTTAGAGAATGGGAAATTGACAGAGGGATTAAGGGAAAAAGAAGAAATAAGAAAAGTAAAGAAATAAAAACTGAAAAGTAAACAAAATTCATACAACAAAAATATTTGTTTGGTGGACAGAAGAGAGAATATATTTAATTTTTTTAACTTTCGGGGGTTATGTTGCTATTCATTCATGAATTTTACACCGATCTTGAAACAAAGTACATAGATACATCACTTCTCAAAGTCAGAGAGAAAGTAGAAGAAAAAAAGAGATAAAATGTACCTTATGTTTGCACCTTAATTATAAAAAAATAAAAGGAAAAAGAAATATAAAATCAGTGCATCATTAGCCTAGTTGTTGTTGATATCCTCTCTCGCAAACCGATCATCGTTCAAGAGACTTCTTTCACGAGCAAAACAAAAATATAAATCAAACTTTTGATTGGGGTCTCATGAAATTAAAACTTATGAATTTATATATATAGGTAAAAGTAGAGAAATACCATAAGGTATCTTAAAATTTAAAATTAAATATTTGGGGATTATGAGAAGTATATGAGTTAAGGATATTATTAAGAACAGAAGTTAAAGAGGTGTGAGTTACAAAAATAAATTTTTTAAAACAAACGAAGGACAAAAGATAAATACAAATTGTCATAAATTTATATATTTAGGGTGTGTTGGGTATGAAAGAAAACATTTTTCGTAAAATGTTTTCCAATTTTCCCATGTTTGGTTGGCTTAAATTTTTTGGAAAATATTTTTCTCATCAATTCATTTTCCACCAATTGGAGGAAAATATTTTCCATATCAAGATAAGGGAAAACATTTTCCAAAACTCCTTTCAATCTTCCCCACCCATTTACCCTCACCCCCCCCCC
>ML291490.1:173896-223876 GCA_005239495.1 Nicotiana undulata | reverse complement strand
TCGGACCTCAAATGGTCCTCCAATTCCCCCATTCTTCCTCTCTTAAATCCAAGCCCTAACCACTATTTTTCTACTGTTTTCACCCATGATTTCAACCTAAAATCGTTCTTAATGCACAATATAACGAGTTTTGAGTCCAAGAAACTTACCTCCTTGAAGAAACAACGAAACCCATCTTCAATTTCCCTCAAAACCTCCAACCCGTGTGTAAAAATGGTGAAAGAGGACAAATTTCGCGAAGGCTGCCTTTTTATAGTTCTGCCCAGGCATTTCCGCAACAGCGGTGCATTTCTCGCACCTGCGACTCCGCAGGCGCGATATTTTGACCGCACCTGCGGAACTCACTTAAAATCCCAGATTTCACACTTGCGGCCTCTTTATCGCAACAGCGGTACCGCAGGGGCAACATATTGACCGCACATGCGGTCCTTCACTTAACACTCAGAGCCCGCGCCTGTGAACCCATTTCCCGCACCTGCGACCTCGCAGGTGCGATTTTCCTTCCGCCCTTGCGATTATTTCCGCCCTTGCGCCTTCAGCCTCGCGCCTACGATGTCCGCACCTGCGGCCCAAGTATCGCAGGTGCGATCACACCAGCAGTAGCTGCTTCAGCTGCATTTCAAGTCCCAATTTTTTCGTTTAACGTCCGAAATCAAGCCCGAGCCCCTCGGGACCCCAACCAAACTTACCAACATATCAAACATGGTTATTCAAACTTAGTCGAGCCATTAAAACACCAAAAACAACATCAAAACCATAAATTCTCATCCAATTCAAGCCTATGATTCCCAAAAACTTCCGAAACACGCATTTGATCAAAACCCAACCAAACCATCTCTGAATGACCTGAAATTTTGCGGGAAAGTCCAAAATGACCTAACGAAGCTACAGCAACTCTCGAAATCCCATTCCGACCCTCGGATAAAAATCTCGCCAATCAACCAGAGTTCGCCAAAATACTAACTTCGCCAATTCAAGCCTAATTCTACACCGGGCATCCTAAAAATATTCTGAACACACTCCTAAGTCCCAAATCACCTAACGAAGCTATCCGAACCATAAAATCCAGATTCCGAGTTCGTTTACCAATAAGTTAACTCCGGGTTGACTTTTCCAACTCTAAAGCTCTTGTTAGAGACTAAGTGTCTTAATCCACTCTATTTTCACTCCGAACCCGAACCAACCAACCCCAACACTCCATGAATAGTCTAATCGAGCTACTACAAGACAGAAATAAAGGAATAGATGCGTATACTCCGTAACGACGGACCGGGTCGTTACAGAAAGGCATCTGCATTTGCTGATCAGAAGGAGTTCAAGAAAAATGTTGCATAAAAGCACCAAACCAAAGAATCTATGGCGGTGAAAGCAACTTCTGTGAAAGTCACAACCAAACAAAAGGTGAAGAGGATACGATCTCAAGTCAATACCCCAAAGAGGAGAAACGCCGTCCCACCTTGAAGGAATTAGAGGCGAAGGTTTATCCATTTCCAGATTCAAATGTACCCACAATCCTTGATTAATTGGTGGCCAAGAAAGTCATCGATCTCCATGAATTAAAAATTCAAGAGGAAATTGGTAAAGGGTGCGATCCGAAATACTGCAAGTTTCATCGCGTCATTAGCCACCCTACAGAGAAGTGCTTCGTCTTGAAGGAGAAAATCATGACTCTTGTAAGTGAAGGAAAACTTATCATAGACATGGATGAATTTCCAGAAGCAAATCATGCAAGTATCGTGCTCAAAGAAAAAAAGTGTTCAAGGTTGCAGAACGCGTCAACCACTGCCTTCTTACAATTTGGAAGTTGCAAGCTCGTTGAAGTTGATCTTCCGAGGAAAAATCTTGAAGGTTCACTAGAGATGGACACTCAGTCCCACGACAAAGACGGTGAGGGTTGGACTCTAGTCACTCATAAGAAACGAAGACATCAAGAAGTTTTAAGGCTACCACTTCCTAGGCCAAGAGAAAAAATAAGCGATGTGGATAAGCTACAACCACCAAGAATTATCAAATCTTTTATTAGCAAGAAGATTAACAGTGTCTTATCGCTGAAGTTCCGAAAGCCCATCACATTACATGAATTCTTTCTTGGAAAATTCCTCCATGGAGGTCACGTTGGTGCAACTCATGTAGTTTCTAGTACTGACGAAACAAAGGAAAGCAACAATGAGCTTGCTCCAATGAAAACACAAGAACATTGTGATAACGGAAAAGTTGCCACATGTTGCAACAATTTACTTCATAGATGATGACTTGTTGTTGGGATCTAAGACACATAACAGACCTTTGTTAATTGTAGGGGCCATTCGGGAACAACATCTCAATCACATACTTGTTAATGATGGTTCGGCTGTCAACATCATGCCAAAGATAGTGCTAAAAATCCTTGGATCTCTATCGATGATCTATCCAAAAGTAACCTAACAATCCAAGGTTTCAACCAAGGAGGACAACGGGCCATAGGTATGATCCGCGTGGGATTATCCATTGGTGAGATGATGTCAAACACCCTGATTCATGTCATAGATGCTAAAACATCGTACAACTTATTTCTTGGATGTCCTTGGATACATGGGAATGGGGTGGTATCATCTACTTTGCATCAATGCCTGAAGTACAGAAGAGACGGAGAGATTGTCAAAATTGATGCAGACATCAAGCCTTTCACCGAGATGAAGTCATACTTTGCGTACGCAAAATTCTACCTAGATTATTGTGAACCGAAAGTGGAGAAACCGTCATTAGTCGATGAAGTTGATGTTAATCCAGAAGAAGAAAATGAGGCTCAATGGACTGCCGCCAAGATGTCTAAGAAGAGAACTAAAGAAGTATCCATTAAGCTATCTTCATATGAAGGTGACATACAAACAAATACTGATAAGGAGCATCTAGTTTTTTGCTATGTTCCCCGTGAGCATCGAAAGAAAGGACAACCTCTGTTAGAAGAATGTACTTCAAAGAAGAAAATGAGTCACATAGAGATACAAGATTTGAAAGAGAATATGACTGTCCCAGTTGCACGAATCCCATCCTTGAAGTGTGAGTCTGCTAAAGACAATCTCCAAGCTGATAAAATAAAAAGGCACTTTGATCCTAAGGCTTTCATACTGCTTGAAAAGTCTGGTTACGACTTCTGCAATCCATAAATACTAGGAGAACTCAAAGGCGAAGTCACTTGTGAAAGATACATGGGCTAAATGAATCCCAAATAAAGTTGAGAAAGCAAGGTCACTACGTCGCCACTCCAAAGTTTGGGTTGGGATTTAGTTTGGCAGAGCCTCTTCGAATTTCATCTAAGAGAAGCAAACAGATAGCTTCATCACAATACACCTCGGTAGAGGAGATGAAGGAAGTTAAGGGCAAGAAAATAAAATAACGAACTTCAGTGTTTGATCGCATTGGAGGCTCAACCCCTCGGGTCTCGGCGTTTAAAAGGCTAATTAAGTCACAAAGGTGAACGTGTATCTTCCAAACATCTAAAGGAAGTTTCCACTCCCTCAAAGACCTGCGTTTTGTCGCTTGGGAACCACAAGGAAGTCACCATCTAGAAAGATACTGGCAAAACATAAGGATCAAGTCCATGAGGAGTGGGATCATTTTGAAGTTGTTGCTGACAAAGAAATATGTAGTGTTTTCCCATCATGTATGAAGAGGAAGTTTATTTTGTCAATATCCACAGATGGTCCACTGAAGGTGCAAAGGAGAACCATTGTTTACACTTTCCATCCTCGTAAAGAAGTATAGAAATAAAAAGAAGCCATGTCGGCCATCCAAGGAAGTCAAAGAGAAAAGTCAGACTTTGTGTAAACATCCTATCACATAACTGTAGAAGATAGCCCATGCCTTGACATTGATGATGAAGTACGCGAGGCTCCCCCTCAACTAGAAGATGGCGGGCAATCAACTGTTGATGAGCTTAAGGAACTCAATTTAGGCACTCTGAAAGATCCACGCCCCACCTTCATTAGTGCACTTATTACGCCTCAAGATGAGGAGGAATACTCCAAGTTATTGGGCGAATACAAAGATGTATTTTCTTGGTCGTATAAAGAAATTCCTGGTCATAGTCCTAAGGTAGTCGTTCATCATTTGGGGATAAAAAGTGGAGCACGCCCTGTGAAGCAGTCACAACGCATGTTTCGACCCGAGTTAGTACCACAAATTGAAGTTGAAGTCAACAAGCTCATCGAGGCAGGATTTATTCGAGAGGTGAAGTACCCATCGCGGATATCGAATATTGTACCTGTCAAGAAGAAGAATGGTCAAATATGCATTTGTGTTAACTTTCGAGACCTAAACAAGGCATGTACGAAAGATGACTTTCCGTTACCGATCATTGAACTCATGGTTGATGCTACAACAGGGCATGAAGCCATGTCATTCATGGATGGGTCCTCCGGATCTCCAAAAGATGAAGAGTGTACTGCTTTCCGAACTCCAAAGGGGATATACTGCTAAAAGTGATGCCCTTCGGTATGAAGAATGCAGGTGTCACCTACCAACGCGCGATGCAAAACATCTTTGATGACATTCTTCATAAAAGGGTTGAATACTACGTCGATGACTTGGTGGTGAAGACGAAGAGTAGACATTACCACCTTGAAGACCTTAGAATTGTTTTTGAAAGGTTAAGAAAATTCGACTTGAAGATGAATCCACTCAAGTGTGTATTTGGAGTTACCTCGCGAAAGTTTCTTGTCTTCATTGTGCGTCATTGTGGAATTGAAGTTGATCCCGCAAAGATTGACGCCATTCAAAAAATGCCCGAGCTGAAGAACTTGAGGGAGCTTTGAAGTCTCCAAGGAAACTTAGAATCTATCCGGAGGTTCATGTCTAATCTGGCGGGACGATGTCAACCCTTCAATCATCTATTGAGGAAGAACATCCCTTTTTTATTGGGATCAGTCATGTCAAAATGCTTTTGAAAGCATCAAAAGATACTTGCTAAATCCACTTGTGTTAGTGGCGCCAATTCTTGGGAAGCCATTGATACTCTACATCGCGGCACAAGAACGTTCACTTGGAGCACTACTTGTTTAAGAGAATGAGGAAGGAAAGGAACAAGCCTTGTACTACCTTAGTCAAACTCTGATAGGAGCTGAGTTGAACTATACGCATGTTGAGAAAATATGCTTGGCGTTACTTTATACGAAAAAGAATCTAAGGCATTATTTTGAAGCATACACCATCAAACTCATCTCTCGAGAAAATCCCGTGAAGTTCGTGATGACTCGACCCGTTCTTTCTGGACGTCTTGCAAGATGGTCCATATTGTTTAACCAATATGAGATCACATACACACCTCAAAAGGTTGTGAAAGGACATGCACTAGCCAATTTCTAGCCGATCACCCTCTTCCGGCTGAATGGGAGATTTCTGATGAGTTTCTAGATTAAGACATTTTGTTCATTGAAGAACTGCCACCATGGACAATGTTCTTTGATGGGTCTGCACGTCGTAACGGTGCGGGGGCAGGAGTTGTGTTGATCTCTCCAGAAAGACAAGTCTTGTCATTCTCCTTTGTTTTAGGTGAAACCTGTTCTAACAATGCTGCAAAGTACCACGCTTTGATCGTCGGTCTCGAAATGTCATTAGACATGAAGATTCTACAATTGGAGGTCTACGACGACTCTAAGTTGATCATCAACCAACTGTTGGGGAGTTACGAGGTAAAGAAGGAAGATCTCTTGCCATATCACCAATATGCTTCTTGTTTACTCGAAAGATTCAACCAAGTGTTCTTAAACCACATCCTAAGAGAAGAAAATCGCATGAGTGATGTTTTGGCTAACTTGGCCACGACGATGGCACTTGGAGAGAATGAGTCAACAAAGCTACATATGTGTCATCGATGGGTCATTCCTAAACTTCTTGATCTTCAAATCAACGAAAGTCATCATACGTATGTTCGGGTGATTGAAGAAGAGGATTGGAGGCAACCACTGATAGAGTACCTTGAACATGGAAAGTTACCCGAAGATCCGCGACAAAGAACAGACATCAAGCGAAGGGCACCACGATTCATCTTCCACAAGGGGACATTATTTTCCCGCTCTTTTGAAGGACTATTTTTGCGATGTCTTGACAAAGAAGAAGCCTGCCAAGCGATGCAGAAAGCACATTATTGCTCATGTGGAGCACACCAATCTGGTACCAAGCTCCATTTCCTCATCAAGAGGAAGGCTACTACTGGACGACAATAGTGAATGATTGCATAGATCATGCCAAAAGATGTCAAGCGTGTCAATTTCATGCCAACTACATCCACCAACCTCTAGAGCCTCTTCATTCGATTGTAGCTTCATGGCCTTTTAATGCATGGGGACTTGACGTTGTTGGACCACTTCCAAAATCATCAAAGGGACAGATGTACATTGGCCGCTATAGACTACTTCTCTACATGGGCTGAAGTTGTTCCACTCAAGGAGAAAAGGAAACTGCTGTCGATTTTATCAAGTCATATATAATTTTTAGGTACTGCATACCAAGATACATAATAACTGATAATGGAACGCCATTTGACAACAAGCTCGTGAAGAGTTTGTGCGAGAAGTTCAGTTTCAAACAACATACGTCTTCAATTTATAATGCACCTGCCAACGGACTTGCTGAAGCTTTTAAAAAGACGCTTGGTAACCTTTTGAAGAAAGTATTTGCAAAGAACAAGAGAGACTGGCATGAGAAAATTGGTGAAGCTTTGTGGGCATACCGGAAAACCTTCAGAACCGCTACACAAGAAACTCCTTACTCTTTGAAGTATGGTGTAAAAGCAGTCCTTCCGTTGTAGCAAAACATTCCATCATTGCGAATCGCAATCCAAGAAGGACTCACATCCGAATAGAATGCTCAACTTCGCCTAGCAGAGTTAGAGGCATTGGATGAAAAGAGATTGGAAGCACAACAAAAATTGGAGTGCTATCAAGCTCGACTAGCTAGAGCCTTCAATAAGAAAGTGCGTCCACAATCATTCCAAATGGGAGACTTAGTCCTAGCTGTTCGATGACCTGTAATCCTCAACAAACGCATAGGTGACAAGTTTACCACAAAATGGGATGGGCTATATGTTGTGAAGGAAGCCTTTTGAAGTGGCTCATACAAGATTATCGATAAGCATGGTCTCAGAGTTGGTCCGATCAACAGAAAATTTCTAAAGCAGTACTTTTCATGAAAGTCACCTACGCTCCTTGACGTACGAGCCTAAACTGCAAGTCATGATGATCTTTGATGCATGAGCCTAAACTTCACGTTGCTACACTCCTGGATCGCATGAGTCTAAACTGTGTACGGCCTGGAAAAAAAGAGTCTGCTAGGTTGAAAACCTCGAAAGAGGCAGCCTAGGCAAAAGTTAAGACACAAAGAAAAAAAAACCTCTGAACTACGTTATGACTTGATCCTCTTCATCGAGGTACGTAGGTAGCTTAGACTTTCATTCTAATTTCAGTCGCATGAGTTTAAAAAAGATAAAAGTTTGGCGTCATCAGATCATTGCATTAATTCTTTCAAGTGTAGAGGCACATATCTATGAGGAAAAGAAGACGATTTGCGTTGAAGTATAAAAGATGTTTTATTTCTTCAATAGTACAAAAGTTAATACATTCAAAAATGCATAGACAAAAGGAACTGAACATTTTTTATACAAAAAGCCTAAATCATGAAGATGATCGTAAACTAGGCTTTGTTGATGAAGCGTCTTAAATGTTTTTCCATGTCTTTATGACGTCTCCACTTTTGATTCCATTCCCGATGTATGTCTCTCACGTTCAGTAGTTGTGATGATCTTTTGATCACATATCTTGTTGTTAGGCCTCGGGCATGATAGTTTTCTTCTCTTGTGCAAGTGTTGGTTGAATGTCTCATATATGAGAAGTCGCCTCTCTTGAAAAACCTTTAATCACCATGGGATCCGCCATTGATGAACTTCAAAACTATCAACAAATCAAGTGCAACAGTTGTTGAAGGGTTGACTCTGCATCTTGTCGGACACCTCAGTCTGACATATGGACTCTTTGAGCTCCTTCGCGACTCTGCAAAAGGAACAAAAAAGAGATAAGATTAGTGAAGCGTGGTACTTGAAGTTACTATATGCAAGAATGTAGAGTCAATCTCAAAATAGGACAACTCAGAGTGAATGGAGCCTTGATCTTCGGCATGGTTATATTTATTCACGTCTAAATGTCGTAGAATCAAGCCGTTTATGGTCCAGACACCCGTAGCCCAAGCTAGGAATTTTTTCTGTAGGAGTGCGCAAAGTTGGAAAGCGAGATCAACGGACGTCTGCATCAAATTCGAAAAGCCACTGCAGTCCATCTAAAATCTATTCTACCTGTAACTTTTCACATGTTGTAGCTGTGTATACCTAGTGTCAAACTACAAAAACCGTTTGTGATTTTGAGGCTCCTAGATCAATATATGATTTTTTTCTCGCTGGAGTTATACGAATCTGAAAGTTACTGCAGCTAGGTGGATTTTGAGAAGTTTCTGTTTCCAATTTGGAAGGATCTCTGCGGTGAAATTCATAAATCTCTATGAGATTACTTTTTAACAGCATAAACAGATCGCAATTTAGAGTTTCCTAGCTCAAGATACTATTTCATTTGTCGGAACTACACGAATCTGAAAGTTACTGCAGTTGGGTGGATTTTGAGAATTTTCTGTTCCTAACTCGAAAGGAGTTCCTAACTCGAAAGGAGTTCCTAATATGTGTTGCAGCTATATGAGTTTACTTTCTAACCGCGCAAATGGATCGCAATTTGGAGACTCCTAGCTTGAGATATAAAGTTTTCGACAAGAGTGCGCAAAGTTGGATTGCAAGTACAGCAGACATCAGAAGTGACTTCAGAATATTATTGCAGCCATAATGAAGGGAATACTGCTATGAAATTTTCAGGTGTGATAGGTCTCAGATCTTTCTTTCCAATGGCGCAAACGGATCGCGATTCAGACACTCCTAGCTTGAGATACCAATCTTTTGG
The DNA here is from genome assembly GCA_005239495.1 of Nicotiana undulata. Classification (NCBI taxonomy): domain Eukaryota; kingdom Viridiplantae; phylum Streptophyta; class Magnoliopsida; order Solanales; family Solanaceae; genus Nicotiana; species Nicotiana undulata. Next base: position 214,904 of record ML291490.1, on the reverse strand, counting down.
CGAGACTGTACAATGTTGTAAAGTTAAAACGCTGGACACGTTTATCAGCTTCAAAAAATTTACGGCTAATCCTCGGGGAATTTGGTGCTGAATTTTTTTATGTGTTCTATACCTTTGAGTTGTGATTCTTTAGGAAGAAGCGTCTTGTGATTTCAGCACTCCTGCATCGAGAAATAAATATTTTTGCAGAGATGCGCTAAGTGTTTGCTTGCCGAAGTTGGAAAAGCCTACTCCAGTTGTCTTCCTCGTCAGACTGCAATGATGCAATGTGGTACATGTTGGCTTGCCAGTGATGAAATATTGTCTTTCCAAGCCTCCAAGAGTAGGGTGTTTGTCGCCAAGGTTGAAAGGACACTTCATATGTCACTCTCACCAAGCCGCAATGAGACGAAAGGTTTGCTAGCAGTGCATCTTCTTAGGAATATCAAGATCGCTGGAACTCTCGCAAAATCATGTAAAAGAAAGTATCTTGAAATTCCTCGGTGCCAATGGCACGAAGTTTTAGCAACACGTTGTATTGGTAAAAATGAGCTTCACACGTGTAACAATTCCGATGACTCAGCAATCTATGTGGAGCAATGAAATCATGACAACTTGGCGGGACTTTATGAAGAGGTACAAGATAAAGAGGAAGGAAATAGAATACCCACGGGGTAATCAGATACGGGAGTCTCAACCTAATCGAGAAGATGAAGAGACACGGTCAGAATGTATTAAGGGGGAATAAAGGACAGATTCGGAGGTCTTCAATTAATGAGGCATATGTTACATAACCTTCACGCAACAGTTACGGTTAATCATTGTAACATTACATTAATGCCATTATTAGTCATTAATGCTCAAATCACTGAAAAGGTAGATGTTATATTAAGAAATTCCCTATAAAAGGGAGTAAAATATAACTTGTAAGGACACACTTGAACCGATATTGCAATATACTTACTTTTTACGCATTTTACTGCTTCCTATTTGCAAATTTACTTACAATCGTTAGAATATTCTCTGGTTATCAGAAACCCGTGTTCTTCTTAAAATAGCTTTGGCAAAGAATCTAATTCTTTGGTTAAACAAATTGGTTCCGTTACCGAAAATCTGATAATCTATGTTTCTAAATATTATTATTAACATGGTGTGCTTTTTGGGAATGCTCTCGGCGTACGATAAGCCAAGGCAGGCTAACGTGCACCACTGATGGCTAGGAGACGCAAGCAAGCAGCGCCGGTGACCCTTGTGACTACGCCGGTGAACTCTATGATGCAAAGTATTACTCCATTAACCTTTGGAAGCTTCCTGCCAGCTGGTTTTCAACCAATTCATGAGAAAAGTGAGCTGAATGAAACGAAAGATATGAACCGGAACCAATGGAACAGTAAAAGTGAGAATATTGTGATGGCAACTCAGAAGTGTAAAGAACAGCTACCAACGAGTCCAAAACGACTTCAATTTTCTGAAGCTGGGTCTTCAAAGCAAACTCTAGATCCAGATCTTATAGAAGTTGCAGGAATAGAAGTGGAGAGGCCAGTGCATGCAAAGGAGATTTGACAACAGAATAGAAATTCTCAAATGGGGATGAGGTTGGAATATATTCCACCAATCCATAGATAAGGTAAGGTGGTAATTCAAATAGAGGAAGAAGATGTGAATGAGTTGCAAGAATATTGGAAAACTGCTTTAATTGGGTATGTTTTGGGTGATGCTCCGTATGAAAAATCCATGGTGAGCTATGTAGAAACAATTTGGGATTTTGTTGATAAACCTCAAATTCTATATCACCATGATGGCTATTATGTGTTTCGATTCACAAATGTGAAGGATAAGGATGCAGTAGTTCAAACAGGGTCATACACTTATCATAATAAGCCATTGATTTTACAAAATTGGGAGAGAGATTTTCATTTTGACCCCAAATGTATCACTACCATTCCACTTTGGATTCAACTTCCTAGCTTATCAGTTGGGTACTAGACTGCATATGCTCTGAGTAAAGTAGCCAGTGTTGTTGGTATACCAATGTACACCGACAAAAGCACAGCTGAGTTGGGGAAAATCTCTTATGCAAGAGTTCTAGTGAAAGTTGATATAACTAAGCCATTGGTGGAGACTGTTGAAATTGTGACTCCTACGAATGTGAAACAGCAGGACATTATATATGAATGGAAGCCAAAATTTTGCACTGAATGTCTGCATTTTGGTCATGATATATTTGAATGTTGGAAGCTAAGTAAGAAAGACGAGAATGCAGAATTCCAAGTTCCTAAGAGAAGTAATAGAGGCAGAAGAAGAAGAAGAATTATTCAGGAATGGAAACCAAAAGAAAACAACAGGAACAGGATGAGAAGAATGGTGAGGTGAATGAAGTGCAAACTCCTATAGAAGATGACAAGGAGACACCTACATCTGGTATAGAACAAAGAGGAATGATGTTGCATAGAGAAATGGACAATGAAGGACAAAACACCTCAATAGACAAGCAAGGAATAAGTGATGAAGTGAGCAGTGCTAACGGATTCAAAGTGTTAGAAGAATTGGGACAAACATCTTCACAGGGAGGGGGCCTGGTTCCTGATACTGTACAACACCCTCCATGATCATAAGTAAATGGAACATAAGGGGGCTGAATAAGCCTTATAAGCAGAAAGAATTAAAAATCCTTTTGCAAAAGAATAAAATAGATATCTTAGGATGTCTGGAAACTAGAGTAAAAGAAAAGAAGGCAAAAAAGATACTGTATAAAGTAGCAAAGGACTGGGGTTATTGCTGCAACTATACAAAGGCTGAGAATGGTAGAATATCGGTGTTGTGGAAGACAAATCTATCAGTCAACATAGTTCAAGTTCATGAAAAATTCATTCATTGTATAGTAAGTGATTCAGTGACTGAATACCAGATTATGCTGACAGTTGTGTATGCTAGAAACAAGTTGCAGGAGAGAACAAGTTTATGGTGTGAATTACCAATGATAGGGGGTATGTTCAACTTCCATGGCTCATAAGTGGTGACTTCAACAATGTCCTAAACATTGATGATAGGTTAGGACAACCAGTTACTATGAATGAGGTGAAAGATTTCAAGGATTGTATTGACTCTATACAATTGACCCCTTTGCAGACAAAAGGCTGCTTCTATACTTGGTGTAATAAGCAGCATGCGGATGACAGGGTATATAGTAAGATTGACTAGGCCTTTGGGAACTTTGAATGGATCAAGGAATATGGACATGTGGAAGCTGATTGCCAAGAACCTGGGGTATTAGATCACTCACCTATAGTGATCCAAATATGGAGAAGAAAGAACATACATACAAATCCATTCAAGTTGTATATGGTAACAATGGAACATAAGGAGTTTAAACCTATGGTGGATGAAATATGGAAGCAAAAGTTGGGAAGTGACCCTATGGATAACATATGGAAGAAGTTACAACAGCTGAAAAATGTGACTAAGGGATTGAACAGGGAGATGGCAAGCTATGAGAAAAGACTGAGCCAAATAAGACAGCAGCTAGAGTATACTCAGATTAACTTGAAAATCAGCCCCTTTAATCAAGAAATGATTGAGAAGGAAAAGCAGACATTGCAGGAACTGGAGAAGTGGAGTATAGTAGAAGAAAGAATTTTGAGACAGAAGGCAAGAGTTAACTGGATAGACTATGGGGACTCAAACTCCAAATATTTCTATGCCCAGCTGAAGATCAGAGCAAGTAGGAATTCAATAACCACTATGTGCAATGAAGTGAGAGTTAGAGTCACAGAACTTAAAGAGGTAGAAAGAGAATTCATCACCTTTTTTAAGCAGCTTATGGGAACTGACACTGGGATCAAACCATGTCCAAATACCAAACTCATAAAAGCAGGAGTGTGCTTATCAAGGCAACAACAACAAGATCTAATTCAGGAAGTCACTTATGAAGAGGTTGATGAAGCAGTGAAAGACATTCCAAATGATAAAGCCCCTAGAGTTGATGGTTTTCCAGTAGAGTTCATTAAAATGCATTGGGAAGAAGTGAGACAAGAGGTTTATGAAGCTGTATTGTTCTTTTTTCAAACAAGCAAGATGAAGCAAGCATGGAATTGCACTGCTATAACATTGATTCCTAAAGTTCCTGCACCTACAACTGTGAAAGATTATAGACCTATTACTTGCTGCACTACTGTATACAAAGTCATTGCTAAGATACTGACCAAAAGGATCAAGAAGGTAATTGAGTGCATAATTGGGAAAGCACAGTCTGCATTCATAGAGGGGAGGAGCATTGTGGATAATATACTTTTTAGCCATGAGTTATTCAATGTCTACGCTTGGAAAGGATTCAATGTCTACGCTTGGAAAGGCTTATCCCCAAGGTGTGTACTTAAGGTTGACTTAAAGAAAGCATATGATTCATTGGACTGAGAGTTTCTTAGATATATGCTCACAGATCTTGGATTTCCTCAGAAATTCATTGTATGGATAATGGAGTGTGTGACAACAGTGTCTTACTCTTTAGTACTTAATAGAGGACTCACTAGACCTTTCCCTGCTAAGAGAGGTATTAGACAAGGAGATCCAATGTCTCCTTATCTATTTGTGATTGTTATGGAGTACTTTCAGAGGGAGATGAATCAATTAGTTGTGCATAAGGAGTTCAAATTTCATCCAAAATGCAAGAAGCTGGGAGTAACACACATTTGTTTTGCTGACGATTTGTTAATGTTTTGCAGGGGTGACAAACAATCAGTTACTATATTACATGACATTTTTAACAAGTTCTCAAATGCATCAGGATTGTAGGAAAGTGCAGAAAAGAGTTATATTTATATTGCTGGTGTACCACAGCAAATAAAAGAAGAATTGATCGAGCTCACTAGATATGCAAAGGGTAGTATGCCTTTTAAAAATTTGGGAGTTCCACTATATGCAAGAAAGCTGAACATTCATCAATGTTTGCCTCTGGTTGAAAAAATCATAGAAATAGTTAGATGTTGGTCAGCTAGGATGCTCTCATACTCAGTGAGAATTCAACTCATAAAATCAGTATTATTTGGTATACAAACGTATTGGGCTCAAATATTCTTAATACCAAAGAAGATCATGAAGATGCTAGAGACTATATGTAGGACCTTCTTGTGGACTGGCTCAACTGATTAGTCCAGGAAAGCACTGATTGCATGGGACAGAATATGTCAACCTAAAGTAACAGGTGGATTGAATGTGATAAATATGAAGATTTGGAATAAAGCAGCTTTGTTAAAACATTTATGGGCTCTGGCTATGAAGAAGGATGCACTATGGATTAAATGGGCTCACTCCTATTACATAAAGAACAGACCTATTGAAGAAGTACACACACCCAAAACAGTAGCATGGGTGGTGAGGAAGATCATAGAGGCAAAGGATGAAGTAATGAAGAAGAGGACATATCAAAACAGTCTCACAAACATACTGGGGAGCTTTGTGAAGCAAGGCAAATTTCAGATACACAAGGCCTATGTCCAGTTGCAGCCTCAATTCCTAAAAGTTGAATGGAAGAGTATTCATATGCACTCACAGATTCATCCTAGGTTCAAGTTCCATCTATGGTTGTCTATTCATCAAAGGATAGCAACTGTGGATAGACTTCCCAAGTTTGGTATTCAAGTGCAATCAGAATGTGTTTTCTGTGCAAGGGCTGAGGAAACATTTGATCACCTTTACTTTGAATGCCTAAGTACCAACAAGTTGTGGGAAAGAGTCTTGAGATGGTTGGGACATACAAGGCTGATAGGGAACTGGAACCATGAGCTGAAATGGATAAGTAGCATGGCAAAGAGGAAAGAATGCAAGACAGAAATGATCACGGCAGCCTTTGCAATGGTTGTTTACTGTATATGGAGTGAAAGAAATTCGATGATATTTAACAAGGGTAGATACAATATAGATGAAATCTTCAAGGAAATTGCAATACACATGCACATACAAGGAAGGAAAAAGATCAAATGGAGACCAGAATTGGATTTTTTGGAAAATATTCCTTAGTATAGAATTTTGTTATTAATGCAAATATAGTATACTTTTACTTGTAATAAAGAATAGGAGATTAATGTTCAGCGTTAATCTGGGTATGTAATGTCAGTTTTTGATGAAATAAAAGCAAAATTTTCGTCAAAAAAAAGAAGAAGATAATCTTTGTTTCTTCTCAAACAACACTCTGTGAATTATGTCGAACGCCAACGACAACAACCAACGAAGGATTGGAACTATAGTTCCATCACCTTCATGAACTCCACGAGGCTCAAGGGAAAATTCCCCAGATAGATCTACGGCTCAAAACAATAATCTTAATGAACACGAACAAACAGGAGAACAGGATCAGGTGAAGCAAATGGTTGGTGAGTATGTGACTCAAGCCTTACAAGCTTTCATGAGGGGACTACTTACTGCATCACCTACACCTCCTCCTAACAACACTGTAACTGTGGAAAATCCACAATCCGGGTTAGCAAACTCAGGAAATGGAGGCACTCCAAATGAGTCCCTCGAAACAAGACCAGGTATGTCTAATAATCCAGAATTACAATCTTTATTACTAACCCTGCAGAAACAGGTGAAGGAACAAAATGATCGAATCGAGCAAATTCCTGGAGTACCACCTGTCATCAAGGGCATTGATGTTGATAGATATTCTCAACAACCTTGGAAGCCAAGTGCGGCACTCTTACCTATTCCCAAGAAATTCAAAATGACTGATATTCCCAAGTACGACGGGACAACAGATCCACGTGATCATGTAACTGCTTTTACCACTGGAGTAAAAGGCAACGACCTGACTAAACCAGAAATCGAGTCAGTATTGGTCAAGAAGTTCGGAGAGACACTCACCAAAGGAGCACTAACATGGTATTCTCTTCTACCTGAAAATTCTATTGACTCTTTTGCTGAGCTTGCAAAATCTTTTATAAAAGCGCATTTCGGTGTGCAAAAATTCGAAAAAAGAATGGAAGACATATTCAAAATAAAACAAGGAGACACGAAGTTGCTTCATGAATTTGTAGACAGGTTTCAACGAGAAAGAATGTTGCGACCAAGGGTACCTGACAATTGGGCAGCCATGGCATTTGCAAGCAATTTAAATGAAAAAAGTTCAGAAGCCACGAGAAGACTCAAGGAAAGCTTGAGAGAATTCCCAGCCACAACGTGGAACGATGTTTATAACAGGTACAACACTAAGCTACGAATAGAGGAAGACACCATTGCTTAGTCAAAAGCTGAAGATTGAACCAGTTCTAGACGCTCCGAACCAGAAAGGAGAACAGGTAAGAGAAGGTACGACCCTTATATGGGACCTTCGGGATGAGAAAATCATCCCAGGTTTGAGAACGCCCGGTCAGAATATAGATCATCAAATAGAGATACGAGCTCATCCTCATCTAGATCCAGAAAGGATCGGGATGAACGAAATAGAGGTAATACAAGAATTGGAGACTAAAACTTCAATGTAAGTACTTCTGAATTAATTATAGTACTGAGGAATATGGGCGATAAGGTTCGATGGCCCAAAGAAATGAGGTCGAACCCAAATAGAAGGAATCCAGACTTTTGGTGTGAGTTCCATAACAATCATGGACACAGAACATCAGACTGTAGGTTATTGCAAGGTGAGGTAGAACAATTATTAAAATAGGGTTATCTAACAGAACTGTTTAGTGAAAAAGGTAAACAGGCATACATGAAGAACAGGCAGGAGCCCCCAAAACCTCCATCTCCAAAGTGAACAGTGAACGTGATACATGGAGGAGAGGAGGTAAATGGAGTAATCTGCAAAAGAACAACAAAATTCACAATTACACACGGGAAGCGAATTCGTGAAGACGTGGAAGCAGACAATATATCATTCGATGATGCAGATATCAACGGATTAATGCTTTCACACAATGACGCACTGGTAATATCCCTACTTATACATGACACCAACGTAAAAAGAGTGTTGATTGATCCAGGTAGCTCAGTCAACATCATTTTGTCGAGAGTTGTGGAAGAAATGCTAATGGAGGATCAAGTAATCCCGAAAGCACGAGCCTTATCTGGGTTTGACAACTCTACGGTCATAACAAATGGGGAAATTGAGCTTAGCACCTAGCACCTATGCAGAAGGAGTAATCAAAAATACTAGTTTCAAAGTCATCGATACTGATATGGCCTACATGGTAATCATGGGGAGACCATGGATCCATGATATGAAAGCAATACCATCTACATTACATCAGGTAATTAAATTCCCTTCCAAATAGGGAATTCAACATATTTGTGGCGATCAACAAACCTCAAGGAATATAAATTCCGTAGCATACTCTTACAAAAAAAAACGGAAGAATCAAAAGAAGAGGAAATCACCCGAACAGGTACGGAAAAAATTGTTATTCAAACATGTATGGAAGAAGATAGTCATGAAAAGGTGAATCAAGTCACCACGGAAGAAGTATCAAAACATACGGACACAGATTACAGACCTGATGTCATTCAGGAACCAGAAGAGGACGAGCATATCAAAACAACTACGGAGGAGCTTGAAGTTGTTCCATTGTTCAAGCAGAAGCCCGAACAAAAAGTTCACATAGGCACGAGGTTAAGCCCCAGCAGAAGAGGTGAGTTAATTGAATATTTAAAGGCTAATGCAGATTGCTTTGCTTGGTCCCATTCAGACATGACAGGTATTCCTCCAGAAGTGATGACTCATAAACTAAATAAAGATACATCCTTCGTGCATGTCAAGCAAAAGAAAAGAAAACAAGGACCATTCAAGAACCAAGTGATCGACGAAGAGGTATAAAAACTCTTGAAAGTTGGTTCAATACGTGAGGTAAAATATCCTAATTGGTTAGCCAATACTGTAGTGGTGCCCAAAAAGAATGATAAATGGAGAGTATGCGTAGATTACACAGATTTAAATAAAGCATGCCCTAAAGACTCATTTCCATTACCGCACATAGATCAAATGATTGATGCCACTGTAGGTCATGAATTGTTAAGCTTTCTAGATGCGTACTCTGGTTATAATCAGATAAAAATGGATCCCTCAGACGAGGAAAAAACGCCCTTTATTACAAACAGGGGGACTTCTTGTTACAAAGTCAGGCCTTTTGGCCTGAAAACTGCTGGAGCCACGTATCAAAGGCTAGTGACCAAGATGTTCCAGGAACATCTGGGGAAAACAATGGAGGTATACATTGACGACATACTGGTGAAATCAACACAAGCGGAAGATCCTTTCCAGCATCTTTCAACCACCTTCGAAATCATGCGCATGTATAATATGAAACTAAATCCAGAAAAATGTGCATTTGGTGTTGAATCAGGTAAGTTTTTGGGTTTCCTTGTGTCAAATAGGGGTATAGAAGTAAACCCCGCTCAGATTAAATTTATTGATGAAATACCCAATGTACTTACGAGAAAAAAAGAAGTTCAAAGACTAACAGGAAGAATTGCAGCCTTAGGAAGATTTATTTCCAGGTCTTCGGAGAAGAGTTTTAAATTCTTTTCAGTTCTAAAAAATCAGAATCAGTTCGAATGGACTGACGAATGTCAACAAGCACTCAAATATTTGAAGGCCTATCTACCAAAACCCCCGTTGTTGTCTAAGCCAAAAGAGAGGGAGAGGTTGTACGTCTATCTTGTCGTTGCAGAAATTGTCGTAAGTGCAGTACTGGTAATGGAAGACAAAGATAAACAATATTTAATTTATTATGTAAGCAAATATTTATTAGATGCTGAAACTAGATATCCTCATCTAGAAAAATTAGCCTTAGCTCTAATCATGGCAGCTAGAAAGTTAAGACCATATTTTCAATGCCATCCAATCACTGTCGTGACCTCGTACCCATTGAGAAATATTTTGCATAAACAAGAGTTATCATGGAGATTAGCTTAGTGGGAAATAGAATTAAGCGAGCATGACACAATATAGCAGCCTAGGACTGCACTAAAGTCTCAAATTTTAGCTAATTTCGTCGCTGATTTTAATACTAGCATAATCCCTGAAGTGGAAACTTTTTAACGGGGCTAATCCGAGAATATTGACCCTATTTACTGACGGCTCTTCTAATATAAAAGGAGCTGGCTTGGGAATTGTTTTAATATCACCTACGGGTGAAAAGATACGATAAGCTATTAAATGTTATCCCATAACTAACAACGAAGAAGAGTATGAAGCTGTCATTGCAGGGCTTGAACTGGCACGAGAACTCTCAATCGAGCAGATCGTGATCAAAAGTGACTCTCAACTAGTGGTGAACCAGATGCAGGGGACTTACACTACTAGAGAGGCCCGGATGCAACAATATTTGGAAAAGGCACGAGACCTAGTAAGACAATTCCAATCATGGAAGGTTATGCAAATACCCAGGGAGGAAATGCATAAGAGGATGCATTAGCTAACCTCGCAGCAGTTGCAGAAGTGACGAATAAAGACAATGCAATTGTCATACACCTATTTCACTCAGCAAAAGACCAGGATAAAAATGAGGTAACATTTAACAATTTGACTTGGGATTGAAGAAACGACATCTTAATTTTTTTGCAGAATGGTACCGTACCCAAAGATAAAAAAGCATCTCAAGCACTTCGCCGAAAAGCTGCAGGTACTGCCTCATTCGTGATAATTTGTACCGCAAAATATTTGGAGGTCCATTAGAAAAATGCCTCGGACCTAATCAAATGGAGTTCGTAATGAAGGAAGTACACGAGGGACACTGCGAAAACCATGTAGGAGCAAGATCCTTAGTCAAAACCCTAATCAGAGCAGGGTATTATTGGCCCAAGATGGAAGAAGAGGCTGAGAATTTCGTAGCTAAATGCGACAAATGCCAATGGTATGCTAACAACATGCATCGACCAGCAGAGTTACTTCATCCAGTGATATCACCGTGGCCATTCATGAAATGGGGCATGGACATAGTAGGACCCCTTCCCCGGGCTAAAGGAAAGGTACGGTTTTTACTCGTATTAACTAATTATTTCACAAAGTGGGTGGAGGCAGATGCTTTTAAACAGGTGTGAGAAAAAGAAGTGAAAAGCTTCATATGGCAACATATAATATGCCGCTTTGGAATACCGAAGGAGATCGTATGTGACAATGGCCGGCAATTCATAGGCTCACAAATCACAAAATTCTTCGAAAGTTGGCAAATCAAACGAATCACTTCATCACCATATCACCCCGTGGCTAATGGGCAAGCCGAGTCAACAAACAAAGTCATCGTCAACAACCTCAAGAAACAGTTTGAAAAAGCCAAGGGAAACTAGCCCGATGAGCTACCGGCAGTATTATGGGCTTACAAAACTACTGCAAAAACAGCTACATGAGAGACTCCATTCGCGTTTGTTTACGGTGTAGAATCTTTAATACCAGTGGAAATCGGCGAACCAAGCACAAGGTTCACAACAGCAACGGAAGAAACAAACAACGACGAGTTAAGGATCAGTCTGGATTTTCTCGAGCAAAGAAAAGAAGCTTCACTAATACGTATGGCAGCCCAAAAACAAATTATAGAGTTGTACTACAACAGGAAAGCTCACCTCAGATATTTCAAAATTGGGGACTTCGTTCTCAAGAAAGTCTTCCAATCAACGAAGAAGGCTAGTGCAGGAAAGCTAAATCCAAATTAGGAAGGACCTTACAAAGTCCGTGGCATCGCTGGAAAAGGCGCTTATGAGCCGGAAGCTATGGACGGCAGAATCTTACCCACCAATTGGAATGTTGTTCATTTGAAGAAGTACTACTTCTGAGTAAAGGGAATACCCCCAGTCAGGTACCATTACGTTCGATTTTACTTTTGTCTAGGGTTACAACTTTCTTATGGACATTTTAAAGGGTTAAGCAGTCATCATCTAAAAAATATATACCTTTGAGTCCCGTATATTTTTCCTTTTCAGGAAAAGGACCACAAGGAAGGAATAGTCAAGTGCTCGAGATTTCATTATTCAAAGCTCAAAGACTTGGGGGACTATACAGTATGGAAGGCAAAGATGAAGCAAAGAATACTATCAAAAAGTCAAAAGCTCGAGCCTGAAGATCCATCTTCCCAACAAGTCAAGTACTATGAGCAAAATCAAAGAGAGCCAAAGACTCAAAACACAAAGTCTGACTCAAAAACCTTCGAAAAACATGTTCGTAAATGTAAATGAATGTTTCAAAAAACATATTCGTAAATATAAACGAATGTTCAGGTTAAAGGAAGAATATTAGTTACGGGTAAAAATGCACATCTTTGTACATACTCAAAAACTGTTGTAAATGAAAACAGTTATGGATGAAAGATCATTATCCTTGTACTTATTCAGAAAACTGTTATAAATGAAAACAGTTACGGATGAAAAAGCATTGCCCTTGTATTCATTTAAAAAATGTTGTCAATGAAAACAATTACGGGTAAATATTCATACCCTTATATTTAACAATTGTTATAAATGAAAACAGTTATTTTCTTGTACTAATTCGAAGGAACTGTTGCAAAAGAAAAACAGTTACGAATACAAGTTCATATCAAATCTGTTGAAAGAAAAACAGTCACAAAATAAGTTACAGATGATATACAAACACATGTGAAATGTTGTGAAAGTTCGATACAATGCAAAAACTTTCTCCAAAACATTATTAAAGAAAAACATGTGAAATTCATATCTCTCTTTTGTATATTTACACCATTATGAAGCTGAGACGTCTTCTTCATTAAGTGTCGATAAAAAAAGGGCCCTCTTTTATAAATCGTGTCTATTAAGAAAAGGCACGAACAATCTAAGCATTTTTTAATGCAAAGTCAAAAACTCAAAGGTAAAACAAAAACCTCAAAAAAAAAGCATGCAAAGACTTAAGAGTGAAACAGAAACTCAAAGAAAGCTAAAGTCATGCTAATATTGATATTAACATATTGCGGAAAAATAAACTAAGTGTTAACTTAGTCTACGCCGAATTAATTTATACATTGATTTCCTCTAAGTTGTCAGTTGGAGACTTACGAAGGATCCAACTTTACCCCCTATTGGACTAGGGGTAACCACCAATTGTTACAAATAAAAAAAAGGGAAGAACCCCTTAAAATTTTCCAGATGGAGGGTTGTCTTCACTGGAAGAAGGAGCAACTTGAGATGGAGAGACACGAGCAGCAGGGACCTCAACCTCAGGTGAAGAAAGGTTCTGACTTTGCTAAGACTTCTCAATTGTCTCTTTGGTTTTAGCAATTTCGGCTTCCAAGTCAAACCCCTCTTGGCCCATTTCGGTCAATGTGTCAAGAATGGCGTTCAGATAAGCTCAACTAACATCGACGGTTGCTTTGTCTTCAAGAGCCTCATAATCCTTCTCCCACTGTTCAGCTTCAGCTCTTAACTCATCTCTTTAATCCACGGCAGCATCGTGAGAGGCTTGCAAAGGAGTGATAGATCTTTCCAGAACCGGACCTTCTCTGAAGAGTTACGGAGGTCTACCTGGGTTTGGGTAAGCAATTGTACAAGTTCACCAGAGTACACCTTCTTCTGGTCCAATAAAGCCTTCAGGCTCCCGACCTCCTCAGTGGCACGTGAAAGCTGCTCTGCAAATGAAGACTCTAGGATACTTTTGTCCTTACCTGCCTGGTTCGAAGACGACTTCTCTATGGCCATTTCTGCTGCAACAACTCTAACTCGCTGCTCCAAGGTACACTTTTCCTCCTCTATTGCCTCCATGTCAAGTTGTACACTCTCGTACTGCTCCTTCCAATTGATAGCCTCCGTTTGAAAATCCTTTGCTGCTTGCTCCATCTGAACGACCCTCTTCATTAACTTTGTGCCTACAAGATTAATCTACATAAAGAGGTAAATTAGATACGGTAAGAGCATATATAAGTACATCTAAAAAGCAAGATTTACCTTTAAAGACGAGTGCACAATATCGTTCATCCAAGTCAGGGTACTGTGGCTTTCCAGCTTAGACTTTTCAGTCGGGCCTATCAATGGCTTTAACCATACATCAGCCTGGCCCGACTTTTTCAACAGGCTGCCTGTCGCTGGGATTTCTACTATAACTTGCCTCATCTCCCCCCTGCTGGAAGACCCTACTTCTACAGCAGAGGCACAGACGCGGGGGCGGATAAAGGAGCCACGGACAAAGTAGGCTGAGAAGGCAAAACATCCACGGGAACGAAAACAGCAGCGGGAGCAGGAACAACCATGGGAGCAGAAGCAACAACGGGAGAAACTGAAGGAAGTTCTTTAGAAGCAGGAGGAGAAAAACAGCAAGAGGAGATTCATCAGAAATGGACCCAAAACCTTCACGGAACAGAAGATCAACAGATTCACGAACAGGAGAGGGAGTAGCATCCTCGGGGGCAGAAAGTTCGGATTCAGGTACGGGAGGGTCAACATCAGGTGCAGACTCGTCGTCAGAGACCACATTCCTCCTACGTGACCTGTGGACCAGCGAACCCTCCTCTTCCTCTTCCTCTTCCTCTTCCTCCTCCAAGGTCCTGGACCCACTTGCTTTTCTTTTCGACAAGGAGGAACCAACAATTATCTCCTGGGCATTTGCTAGGGACAACCTTGAAGCGGACACAGCCGCAGCAGAAATACCACGAGCAGAAAACCCTACCAAATGAAAGGGATCAGGTAAAACCTAAAAGAAGAAAGAAGTAAAAACAAAAACTTCGCTTACCGTGGGTCTTAACCTTCCAGCCTAACCTCCCGGAGAGGTATTTCCACGAACATTCTTCTAAAGGAGAAATCGACAAGAGTTTTTCTACCCAATCACGAAAATCGATGACATTCTCAACGGTTCCCATGATTGTTGTAAAGAAAAGAAACAGTCACGATACTAATAAATTATCAAAAGCAAAGCAAAGGAAAGTGAGCAAAACTGTACTCACGTGCAAGATTCCACTTCTCAGGGAAGGGGAGATTTTCTTCACTTACTAAACCTGCAGTAGGGACAGAAACATACCGAACATACCACCCTCGGTCTTTGTCATCATCTGGAGTAACTAACACCATTTTACTCCTAGCCGTAAGTGTAAACACTCCTTGGCGGAACAACATCGGAGAATAGAGGTGAATAAGATGATGAAAAGTGAAGGGTACGGAAGCTAAATTAGCCAAATACCTAAGGCACGCGACAAGTTGCCAAACAAGAGGACCGACTTGTCCCAAACAAATTTTCAAGAATCGACAAAACTCGATGATAACAGGGTCGATGGGAGGCTTGAATCCTAATGTGAAAGGATAAGTATAAACATAAGAGTACCCAGTCTTGTAAGAGGTTATTCTTTGGTTACCATTGGGAACGACAACAGGAAAATCAGGCTTCCAGTAACAATCTCTGCGTACGAGAGACAACAAACCCTCTGTTATTTGGGTTGGATAAAGTTCAGCACTTTCGTGCGAAGACATTGAAAACGCTGCTTACTCATGGCTTGACTATCCTTGGAAAAAGAAAACTTTGCAGGTACTATCTCATCGACCCTCGGCTCACGTAACAGTTCATTGTGTTCTCTACTCTTTGATAAAGATATAGAAGCCCTAGCCCTTGAAGAAACAGAATACCTAGAAGAAGATGAGGGAGTAACATGGGGAGAAGAAAAACCCCTGGAAGGATTAGAACCTAAGATCCTAATCCTACCACCTCTCCTACTTCGTGTAGGAGCATAAGAAGGATTCAGTTCATCTACAACGTTGACCTTTTTAGATTGCTGGCTAGAGGAAGACATATTTACGAAGGCGAAGAATTTACAAGCAAAGAATGAATGATCAGAAGTTTTCCGTGAAAGTAAAGAAAGGAAAAGAGGGTATTTATACTCAAGGTCAACCATCAAAAAATAGAAAAAACGGTGATGTGAAAGTCATAATTGAAGCTGTCATTTCGTGACTGATGCAGCCGAAAAAAAGCCCTAAAAAGCGTTGAATAGTTGCGGAACCAACCCGGGAATGCCACGTGGAACAAACATTAAATGGAAGTGACAAACGACACATACATTCAGAGACGGATGCAATGGTACAAGTGAAGCGGCGGCAAAATATTCCCGCCATAAATGAGTATCCACTTACCAAATATTAATCGATAAATAAATGGTAAGTGGGGGGACTATTTGTATTGGTAAAAATGAGTTTCACACGTGTAACAATTCCGATGACTCAGCAATCTATGTGGAGCAATGAAATCATGACAACTGGACGGGACTTTATGAAGAGGTACGAGATAAATAGGAACGAAACAGCATACCCACGGGGCAATCAGATACGGGAGTCTCAACCTAATCGAGAAGATGAAGAGACACGGTCAGAATGTATTAAGGTGGAATAAAGGGCAGATTCTGAGGTCTTCAATTAATGAGGCAAACGTTACAACCTTCACGCAACAGTTACGGTTAATCATTGTAATGTTACATTAATGCCATTATTAGTCATTAATGCTCAAATCACTGAATAGAGTAGACGCATACGCCAACTTCAAAAATTAATTCCAGACAATACAGAAGGAATTTAGCTCTTAAGTTTTGATATGTTGGATGTCGAGAATCAGTAGAATCAAGTGGCTTGCGATTTGGACTCTCTGATCTCAAGATATGAATCTTTTGGCGAGGGAGCGCAAAGCTGTGAGATCAATATGGGACAGACGTATAGATCAACTTCGAAAATTAATTATAGTTAATACAAAAAGATATTTGTGCTGATTTTTTGATATGTTTTAGTTCTATGAATCTGCTTTCAGTAGAAACAAGCGGCTCATGATTTGAAGTCTCCTAGAGAAAAATATGAATTCTTTTTCGCAAGGGTGCAAAGTTGGTTGACTGGTACTGCAATTGAATAAAAGGCATGACTGATATTCTTTCTGTTTTAGAGGGAGAAACAAACAAAGAAAGAAGTGAAAGCAGACTATAAGCAATCATATTCAGCGTGAAAGAAACCCTATGTTCACGACTCTCATATGTCAAGGTAAAGGAAATAAAGATCCCTTATATAGAATTATTTAAGGTGGTGGAACTTTCCTTATGGAAAAAGAATTCTTCTTAAAGTAAAATAGGAAATTCTTGAAAATTTTAAATGGTAAATATTCATTAGGAGGTAACTTCTGAGATGTATTTGAATTCAAGACAAATTGTAAGAGGGGAAGGCTTCATGTATTAGTTTTACGTGATTTTGTCACAAGAAATTGATCATTGGTGGAATTGTCAGAAATTGTTCAATGTGACCATGTTTTGGTTACCATAATTTTGCTATAAAGGTTCCTAATAAAGAATTTTTTAAGTACAACATACTTGGCGTCAAAAGTCTTTTTTTCAATTCGATTTAGGCTTCACTGGAGAGTCACGATTGCCCAAAGAATTCAAGTTCTTTATTTATGGGCAAGAAATAAAGTGTTTTTCTCATGGATACTTCAAGCCTCGTCTTCGACTTTCGACAAGCCAACACTCGATAAATCTTGAAATAAGGGAATCTGTAGACATATAAAATTTATTGGGTCTAATCCATACAAAATTTGGATTGAATTTAATTGGGTTAAATATTAATTTGGGCTTTACAAGTTAAGTTAGTCCATTTTATTATTTTCGAGTTCAAGGTTCATCTCATCATAAGGCCCAGATTCATGACATATGTCAAGTGTTATGACATATCTAGTCAAACTGCAAGCCAAAAAGATGACGTCGCGCGTTAAATGATGTGGCAATCTAAGTCAAAAAGTAAGAACCAACCACAGATCGCCAAGTGGCCATGGGCCAATCAGAATCAAGCAAGAGAGTTCATTTGTAGATGGACTGTCCATCCTCTACAACTATAAATAGAGGGGTTACATAACTCTCAAGACATTCAGAGTTGGAGGAGAGCATTCCGCAATTGGTGAAGGCATCCACAAACAGAGATATCAATAATCAAGTGCATAGTTCTTCAACAAAGGAGTGATCAACATAGTTGTTTTCGGAGACAACCCAAAACAACAAAGTGCTACTCAACATTCTTGGCGATTAAATATATCGCAAGGAGGTCTACATCTTACATTCGAGAAAGACGCTTCTCAAGCCCTCGAATCACGGAGAATTTCATAGAGGAGAATCAAGGGATACAAAGAATTGTACTCACAAATATTTATCAATAAAGTCTATTTTTCTTCATTTATTTTTGTTGCAGTTTAATTTTCGTACTACGAAAATTTGTTGCGAACAAATCCGAATCTCGATTTTTGACCAAGTGGACTCGGGGTTGAATTTTCTTGACTTTTTGGGAAAAGTGTAAAAATACTAACTTTATGTATTGAAATTGATTCCCTTAGCATTATTTGACGTTATCGAGTCGGTTTTGTTTAGATACAATTAGTTTGGAAGTGGTTTCTAGAGGAAAGGCCCCGGTAGAGCTTTGAGTTGATTGCGGAGTGAGATAAGTGTCGTGGTTAACCTTGAATTGAGGGATTAGGACTTGTTTTCATGTTTCTTACGTGTTTAAATGTTTAGGTACAACGTGTATGTGAGGTGACGAGTACTTATGCATTGTTGTCGGGTTAAAGCATGCGGGTGGAACT
This sequence comes from Nicotiana undulata, assembly GCA_005239495.1. Classification (NCBI taxonomy): domain Eukaryota; kingdom Viridiplantae; phylum Streptophyta; class Magnoliopsida; order Solanales; family Solanaceae; genus Nicotiana; species Nicotiana undulata. Next base: position 196,417 of record ML291490.1, on the reverse strand, counting down.
TGTTTCCTTATAATTTCCTGCCTTCTTTACTTATGATATTCATGCCTATGTTAGTTTATAACTTACTTGATCGTTCTTTTCCGCATTTATGAATTAATTTTGATCGTTGGATATATTAGGAAGTTGAGGTTTGGCATCATGAAACCATTATTGACGTAAGGTTTAGTCTTGCATTATATCCCCAAAATTTTATATTCATTACTACATGATAAGGGAGAGTGTTAAAGCACGAAGGGTGATGTCGTGCCATATTTATCATTTAATGGTGAAGTTGAGAGTAAAAGCACGAAGGGTGATGTCATGTCGTTATTATCGTTTCATGGTGAGGTTGAGAGTGAAAGTACGATGGGTGATGTCGTGCCGTCTTTAATCATTATGTTTATCTATTTTCATTGGCTGTTGATTTATTTGATTGATTTGTGTCTTCATTGTTGTTGTGGTTATCATATTTTGTTCCTCTTTCGCATGTCCCCTCCCACTCGTACATATTAAATCTTTAATTGTTACTATTGCACATATATCTACGTTGTACAGGTTAAATTACGTGAGTGTCATGTCATGTCATAGCCTCATTACTACCTCCTCGAGGTTAGGCTCGACACTTACGAAGTATACTGGGTCTATTGTACTCATACTACACTTTGCACTTCTTGTGCAGATTTAGGTATTGGTCCCGGCTGTTCGTGAGGTGCTTCAGCTCGGATTATCACATTTGGAGACTCGAGGTAGATATGCTGGTGTCCGCAGACCTTGAAGTCCCCATCCCTCTTTCTGCATTTACTCTTTATTTAATCCGAAACAATTGTATTTATTTCAGACCCTATTTGAAGAACTTCTAGTAGCTCGTGCACTTGTGACTCCAAATCCGGGATTGTACTTAGATATTTTGGTTATTATGCCACTCGTACTTCATTTTAGCTTCATTTTAGTTTTATTGGTTTTAATTATTTGTATTGTTAAAAATTGGCGAATTTCTCTAACGTTAGCTTGCCTAGCGAGTGAAACGCTAGGCACCATCACGGTCCCGAAGGTCAAAATTCCGGGCCGTGACAAATGTGCATATATGTATGAAATACACTATAAAAATGGAATGTGATCTTGCAAGTTACTGAGTGATGATGCACAAGGGCGAATTTACATTGGGTGATGCGGTGTCACGTGACACCGCTTCATCAGAAAAATTAGCTAAATATATGTGTCAAAATAATATATGAACATTTAAAATCAGTGAAATAATATTGGGTGACATCATTGGACAAACGAGGACTCTCTAGTGCACTGGTTAAGATTATGTTTCATTTTCTAATTACCTTATATTGCTATTACTTGCTATCAGTGCTTCTTACATTATTTCTTTAGCCGAGAGTCCATCGGACACAGTCTCTCTGCCCGTCCAAGGTAGGGGTAAGGTTATATACATCCTACCTTCCTCATACCCCACTGGTGAGATCACTGGGTTGTTGTTGTTGTATTGGACTGGTCACCCCTCTGTAATATACTACCCTAGCTTGAAAATGAACATATCTTGCTAAGTTCATCTTTACTTATTTGTGTACGATCAAAATCAGATATGCCCGATTTTATGGGCTCGAAGATTCTCTTCGATCCCGAGTTCAGAATGGACCAAGCGAACCCTATGAACCGAGCTCGATTCTGATGATAGAATACAAGGCTCGAAGATCGAAGCGTGCAATGAATACCTGGGCCGAGTATGACCAACCCCGAGATAATGCCGGTATGGGCTTTGTAACAGAATGATCAATATTTCCGCAATGGCTCAAAAATCAAGGCGTAAATTCCGGAACGGATTTGTACGAATTCGTACTAGGCGGTTAGATAGTTGTACAATTAGATTCCTTACTAAAAACGGAAAGGTACCTTATTTAGGACTAACCTTATTATATAAAGGGAAGCTCATTCATTTTGTAGGGATCATCAATCATTGGTAAAGTATATACACTCTTACTTTCTTGCTCATCACTCATCAGAATTGTCTCTTTACTTTATTGTTTCTACTTTACTGTTCTCATTAGCATACCTCGAGGCCACCATAGCTCGAGGTCGAGACTTGCTCATGTATTGGTTTGATTCAGCCTACTTCTTTGATCTGTGCATTTAATCCTTGTTTATCAATTAGTATTGGACTAAATCACGTATCTTTAAGACCTCAATACAAATTTAATTGTTACTCAGATTTTAGGGCAAACAGTTTGGCGCCCACCGTGGGGCCTAAAGATAATAGTGATTGTTTTAGTGTTGATTTTGATAACACACGTTATTTTCACACTTGTTCTTGTCAAAAAAAATTTGTTTTCAGGTTAAAACATGTCAAACTCACAAAACGCACATGTACACAGCAATGATGGTCTCGGATTTTATGGGGAAAATGATAGTGTAGCTGCTCCGGGAGCCGGTGTACCACCGCTTAACCCTGGGGATGTGCCGATTGTAGAACCAATCGATGTTAGTTCGTACATTTATTTGAATGCAGACTTAGGCGCAGATCTCGGAGGAAGTATACGCAGGGAAGTCCGACCTACTTGTCAAGGAACACAGGGTGTAGGAGACGGGGGAGTTAGCCTCCAGGTAATATTCGAGATGCTACAAGCTCAGCAGGTCGCTATCGCCCAGCTACAGAGTCAACATAAAACTCTGAGTGTGGTTGAACCAGAAATCACTCGTCGTACCAAGCCGGTGCCAGAAAGGTCGAACGATAACGGATCGGGGAGTGACCCTACAATCATGAAAATGCTCTAAGAGCTCACCAAAAGAATTGAGTTGGGAGAAAAGAGGATCGAAGATAATGACAAAAAGGTGAAGACATACAACTCCCGAGTTGATCAGATACCGGGGGCACCCCTGATCTTAAAGGGTATGGATTCAAAAAAGTTCGTGCAAAAGCCTTTTCCTCAAAGTGCGGCCCCGAAGCCCATTACAAAGAAGTTCCGCATGTCGGATATACCTAAATACAACGGGACCACTGATCCTAACGAACATATCACTACATACACATGCAGGATAAAGGGTAATGAGTTGGAAGACGATGAGATCGAGTCCGTCTTGTTGAAAACGTTTGGGGAAACTCTATCAAAGGGAGCAACGATTTGGTATCACAACTTTCCACCAAACTCCATTGATTCATTTTCCATGTTAGCTTATTCTTTTGTGAAGGCGCACGCCGGGGCCATAAAGGTTGCAACGAGAAAATCAGATGTTTTCAAGATAAGACAAAGAGACAATGAGATGTTGAGGGAGTTCGTATCCCGATTTCAAATGGAGCGAACGGAGTTACCACCAGTTACGGATGACTGAGCCGTTCAAGCTTTCACACAAGGGTTGAACAAGCAAAGTTCGACAACATCACGAAAGTTGAAGCAAAATCTGATCGAATATCCTGTTGTTACATGGGCGGACGTACATAATCGTTATCAATCAAAGATCAGGGTCGAGGATGACCAGCTGGGAGCCCCTTCGGGGTCAGTTCCCCCGAATAGATTGGCAGTAAAAGCCTCAAGGGATACCGACAGGGAACCGAGGTCAAACGGAGAACGGTACCAGCCATAAATCGCAGATCGAAGAAACAACATTTTGGGACGCAATCCTCCCTAGAATGATCGAAGAAATGATCGGGGGGAAAATCCTTGTGGACTTATGAGTAAGGATGGTTTTAATAAACATACCGATCTCGCAGAAGCGCCTCGATTATTGGAGTATAATTTCAGTGTCGATGCATCAGGGATTGTATCGGCTATCGGGAGAATCAAATACACCAGGTGGCCTAGACCTATACAAACTGATCCTTCTCAGAGAAATCCAAACTTGATGTGTAAATATCATGGTACACATGGCCATAGGACCGGAGATTGCAGACAGTTGAAGGAAGAGGTAGCTCGATTGTTCAACGAGGGTCATCTTCGAGAGTTTCTCAGTGATCGGGCTAAGAATCACTTCAGGGAAAGAGACGGAAACATAAAACACGAGCAAGAAGAACCTCAACATGTTATCCACATGATTGTCGGCGGGGTCGACATCCCACAAGGACCTGTCTTCAAACGGACCAAAGTATCAATTACAAGGGAAAAACGGACCCGAGACTACATGCCCGAAGGCACCCTTACATTCAACGACGAGGAGACAGAAGGCCTATCTCAGCCGCACAACGAGACCATGGTAATTTCTATTTTGCTAAATAAAATTCAAGTTAAACATGTTCTTGTGAATCCAGGTAGCTCGGCAAACATAATCAGGTCGAGGGTCAAAGAGCAGCTCAAACTGCAAGATCAAATTATACCTGCATCTCGAGTCCTAAACGGCTTCAACATGGCTAGTGAAACAACAAAGGGAGCGATAATCCTACTAGTGAACGTAGCCGGGACCATCCAGGACACAAAATTTCATGTCATCGAAGGTGACATGATGTACAATGCATTGCTCGGAAGGCCATGAATTCATAACATGAGGGCGGTACTGTCGACCCTTCACCAAATGATGAAGTTTCCAACAATAGATGGTGTGAAAACGGTTTACGGGGAACAACACACAGCAAAGGAAATATTTGCAGTCCACGAGTTGACGCCAATGCCAGCACCTTCGACCTCAGAAAAATCGAACATCAAAGACAAGCAGATAGCTAAATAGAAATCACCGTCCCCAACCTCGATCGAGTCAAAATAACAGGTAATCGAAGAAGAAGAAGAAGAAGAAGAAGAAGAGGATTTCCTTACCCCTCGAACTTTCGTTGTTCCCGAGGAATCATATGCAACTAAACTCAAAAAAAAGCTAATTCAATCCCTTATCAATAACATAGATTATTTTTCTTGGCCCCATTTAGACATGACAGGGATCCCACCAAAGATAACAACACATCGTCTAAGTCTCGACCCCAGGTTTAAACCAGTGAAGCAAAAGAGAAGGCCCCGATCCGAGGTAAAGCATGCAATTATAAAGGACGAGGTAACTAAACTTCTCAAAATAGGGTCCATTAGGGAAGTAAAATACCCCGAATGGTTCGCCAATGTGGTCGTAGTCCCTAAAAAGGGAAACAAACTTAGAATGTGAGTAGATTACAAGGATTTGAACAAGGCATGCCCTAAAGACTCTTTCCACTGCCTAACATCGATCATATGATCGACGCCACGGCCGGCCACGAGATACTTACCTTTCTCGATGCCTATTCCGGGTACAATCAAATTCAGATGAACCCGGAGGACCAGGAAAAGACCTCATTTATCACTAAATACGGGATTTATTGTTACAATGTAATGCCCTTCGGGCTAAAAAATGAAGGAGATACATACCAATGCCTAGTTAACAAAATGTTCGAGAAACAGATAGGTAAATCAATGGAAGTTTACATTGACAATATGTTAGTTAAGCCCCTGCGCGCAGAGGACCATTTGGCTCATTTGCAGGCAACGTTCGAGATTTTGAGAAAATACAACATGAAATTCAACCTCAAGAAATGTGCTTTCGGAGTCATCTCGGGTAAGTTCCTGGGTTTCATGGTGTCAAATAGGGGGGTCGAGATCAACCCCAACAAAATTAAAGCCATCGAAGACATCACCGTCGTGGACAGTGTAAACGTCGTACAACGGCTTACCGGACGGATAGCTGCTTTGGGTCGATTCATCTCGAGGTCGTCATATCGGAGTCACAAGTTCTTCTCCTTACTCAAAAAGAAAACTGATTTCGCATGGACCCCGGAATGCCAACAAGCGTTGGAGGAATTAAAGCATACTTATCGATCCCACCTCTGCTCCACACCTCGAATGAGGATAAGAAGCTATGTGTATACTTGGTTGTGTCTGAAGTAGCGGTAAGTGGCGTACTAGTTCGAGAAGAGCAAGATACGCAGTTTCCTGTTTATTACGTAAGTCGAACCTTAGGAGAAGCTGAAACTAGGTATCCACACTTAGAGAAGTTGGCACTTACATTAATAAGAGCATCTAGAAAATTAAAGCCATATTTCCAGTGTCACCCTATATGTGTGTTAACCACTTATCCTCTCCGAAATGTTTTGCACAAGCCCGAGTTATCGGGCCGAGTGGACAAATGGGTTGTCGAACTTGGCGGATATGATATCGAATATCAACCCCGAACGGCCATCAAGTCTCAAATCTTAGCTAACTTCGTGGCCGATTTTACGCCAACCCTCGTACCCGAAGTGGAGAAGGAACTTCTACTAAAATTGGGTGCGTCATGGGGGGTACGGACCCTCATCACGGACGGAGCCTCGAATGTGAAAGGGTCCGGACTTTGCATTGTGTTGAAGCCACCTACGGGTAGCACTATTAGACAATCTATCAAAACTTCTAGGTTGACTAATAATGAGGCCATGATTGCAGGTCTCGAGTTAGCTAAAAGCTTGGGGGCAGAAGCAGTTAAAGCCAAGTGCGATTCTTTATTGGTGGTGAACCAAGTAAACCAAAGCTTAAAAGTTCGAGAGGATAGGATGCAGAGGTATTTGGACAAGGTACAGGTAACCTTGCACCGCTTCAAGGAGTGGACGCTAAACCATGTACCTCGGGAGCAAAACAGTGAGGCCGACGCACTTGCGAACTTGGGGTCATCAGTCGAAGAAGATGATATTGTCTCGGGGACTGTTGTCCAGCTATCGAGATCTATGGTCGAGGAGGGTCATGCCGAGATAAATTCTACAAGTTTGACTTGGGATTGGGAGAATAAATATGTTGAATATTTAAAGCACGGAAAGCTCCCATCGGACCCTAAAGAGTCGAGAGCCCTACGAGCTAAAGCAGCCCGATTCACATTGGATGAAGATGGAATGTTATACAGGAGTACTTTCGATGGACCATTGGCGGTATGCTTAGGACCAGGGGACACCGATTATGTTTTGCGAGAAATCCATGAAGGCACTTGTGGGAACCACTCTGGCGCTGACTCTTTGATTCACAAAATTATTAGAGCGGGGTACTATTGGGATAGCATGGAAAAGGACACTAAGGAATTTGTTTGAAAATGCGATAAATGCCAAAGGTTTGCATCAATGATCCACCATCCCGGAGAACAACTCCATTCAGCCTTATCCCGGTGTCCATTCATGAAATGGGGGATGGACATCGTCGGCCCTCTGCCAACGGCACCAGGTAAAGCTAAATTCATTTTGTTTATGACTAACTACTTTTCCAAATGGGTGGAAGCACATGCCTTCGAGAAAGTAAGAGAAAAAAAGGTCATAGACTTCATATGGGATCACATCGTGTGTCGGTTCGGAATACCCGCTGAAATCGTATGCAACAACGGGAAGCAATTCATCGGTAGCAAGGTAACAAAGTTCCTCGAAGAACACAAAATAAAAAGGATTTTATCGACACCATATCACCCAAGCGCAAACGGAGAGGTCGAATCCATGAACAAGACTATTATCCAAAACTTGAAGAAAAGGTTGAGTGACGCTAAGGGGAAATGGAGGGAAGTTCTTCCCGAGGTCCATTGGGCATACCAAACAACATCAAAATCCAGCACGGGGGAAACTCCGTTCTCCTTGGTATATGGCTCCGAGGCCTTAATCCCAGTCGAGGTCGGAGAACCTAGCATCAGGTTTCGGCATGCAACGGAGGAATCAAATCACGAGGCTATGAACACTAGCCTCGAGCTATTGGATGAAAAACGAGAAGTTGTGATTGTTCGGATGGCCGCACCGAAGCAAAGAATCGAGAGATATTATAACAGAAGGGCCAACCTTGGACACTTTGGAATCGGGGACTTAGTTCTAAAGAAAGTCACCCTCAATAATTGAGACCCGAATAAGTGGAAACTAGGTCCGAATTGGGAAGGACCACATCAAGTCATCGGAGTCGGCGGAAAAGGATCTTACAGACTTAGCACGATGGAAGGCGAAAAATTGTCAAACAATTGGAATGTATCACTGCTAAAACGATATTATTGCTGAGGTATGACCTTCTACTCTTTTCCATTTGTATTCGAGACTAACTCATTGCAGATGTTCAATTGAAGACGTCGAGGGAACCCTTCTACATGAAGACCTTAGGTTTCAAAGCACGCATTGCACTCGTTTTTCCTTAGATCGGGCTTTATCCCAAATGGGTTTCTCCGGAGAGGTTTTTAACGAGGCAACAACTATGTTCTACCTAAGGAGAACTCAACAGTATTCAAGGCTTCTTTTCATTCAACCTCGAATACTGGGGGGCATCACCCTCGGAGGCTATACTTTCGAGAAAAATACTTCACGCCAAAGAGGGCCTCAATAGGAAAACTTTGTAATGGGTCAAATGGTCAGAGGAACCGTGTCCACATAGAATAGCCGAGCTCCGATGGAAAAACATGTACGCATGTATGAATTATTCAAAGAAGCATTCTTTCTATATTAAACACGGTGCATCTCGAAGAAATTTGCTACTATACGGGCTCCATACTTGTGATTTTATGTGAAGAACAACTCAAGAGCCAAAACACAAATACACCTCGAATACTCGGAGACCGTCATCGACAGTCAGCACATTCGAGTTGTCTAAACTCGAATTCATAAGACCTCAAAGAGGCACCCCTCCACATAAGGGCCAAGGCCATCACACTCGGGGACTAACATTTCAAACAAGTTCGAAATGATATCGGGAAACAAGTACAAGAGACATGCACGAAGGCTACGACCATATTAAAGACTACAGTCATATAAAAAGGCTACGGCCGAAATAATGCGGCTCAGAGACGTCCGACTTCCTCCATAAACTAAAGGCCTTCAAATACTTTAAAAAACCGGTTAAATAAAGGCTACCCTCGTCAAAATAATCAAAAAGCTTCGATAAAATCAGCCTTCGAGAAACCTCAAGAGGTATCAAATTATTTACATACAAACTTGTGCTAAGGCACTAAAAACAAAGGGGTTCCAATCGACACTAAACCCTCGAAAAACCCAATGGGTAAAAGATGCATGCCAAGGAATAAAACATAAAAAAATTACTAAATCTTTTAAGCCGAAAAGGGAAAATAATAGCCATCTCTTGGAGGCCATAACATCCCGACTTAAAAGAGCCTAAGGGCCGATATACTTAGGGTTCAAGACCTTGTTCTCACCCCATCTGAACCCAAGGGTTTGATTATCCCGAGCCCAAATAAATATTTTGATTATGGCTCGGAGACTTGCCATTATCCAACACAAAGGGTCTATGCCCCGAAGGTACAAACCTTATTTGAACCCGACCACGACAAAGAAACCGTCTGAGACAGAATCTCAAATACACTATTCAAAAAATGAAATTATTGCGAAAATTTTAAGGCAAGAAATATTGAGAAGTCATTCAAGGAAGTTTCTTCTTTTATATACTTAAGAAAGAGATATGTACAATAAATTGACAAAGAGCTTGACATAAAGGAAAATACAAAAGAAGAAAGAAAATTCCTATCTACGCCCCGAGGCTGGTCCCTCTTTCGAGAGCAGCTTTTTCATCGGCATCGGCTTTTTATTCGAGACCCTCTTCGTTATTGGACCCACCTTGGTTGCCTTCACCATCATCGTCATCATCGGAGGAGACAAGAAATCTGGCATCAGCTTCCATCGCCCTTGTTTGAGCTATCTCTTCAGTAAGGTCGAAACCTCTAGCATGAATTTCTTCAAGGGTCTCCCTTAGGGATTGGAACATGGCCAAGTCATTACTCCACTTTTCCCAGTCGGCAGCTTCCCTCAGCTCCGTTTGAGCAGCCTCGGTGTCCCTTAAATACACGACAACGGTTTTATCAGTCGTGACCTCCATCTTCTCGACCTCAACCTTGGCTTCCGCGACCTCGCCCTCAGTCTTGGAAAGTTTGACCTCGAGATCGGTGATCCTTTCGTCTTGGGCCGTACCACTCTCTTTGACACCCCTGAGTTGGGTCGCAACCGAGGCCAGTTTGGCTAGTGTAGTTTCTTTGTCCGCAGCAAGGCGGTCCATCTTTTCCCTCCACCGGTTGCACTCAGCATTAACCCAATCGACCTCGCCTCGAAGCTGCCCCATCATCTCCACTTTTTTTTGCAGTTGAGACATTAAAGTGTTATCCTCCACAGTTGGGACGAGAAGACCATACTCCTTCAAAACGACAGTTACCTGCTTGTATAGCTCGGCCTCATACTCGCGAGCCTTGACGAAACTCTTCCCAAAGGTCTTTGAGCACCTCCTCCTTTTGACTGCAAAGGAGCTTCAGGGCCTTCCTTTCGCCCAAGAATTTCTTAAGCTCGGCCTCACATTGGCTCAGGTCGGCCTTAAACTTGGTAAAAGCCTACGAAGAAAAAGAGTTATCAATTAAGGTAAAGCGGGAAAAAGGAAATTGCAACGTTAAGAAATCAATGCTTACCTTAGAGAAGAGATGTTGGGCCTCTTCAAAAATGGTAGACACGTCGTTGAGGTCGGCATCATCGACCCTAGTAAAGCAATCCGGGAAAGGATCGTCCTCACCGGGGACTCTGCTTAAGTCAGGTGTTCTCAGGGCCCAGGCTTCCCTTATGGCGTCCTTGGAATAAGCCGATAATGATGAAGAGTGACTTATTGTCATGGCCCCGGGCAGATCGCCCCAGGTGCTTTGTTCGACGATGGGAACTTTGGAACATGTCCTCTTCGGTGTGCTTGCTGAAGGCTGAGAAACAACTACGACCTAGGGTGACTCGGGGGCTTTCCCCACATTATTTTTCGAAGTTTCCTCATCGCAAGACAGGATCTATGGTTCAGAGGGTTTGGCGGCCTTAACTGGATTTTTGGTTCGGGCCACTAGCGCCGAGTTCTCGCCCTCATCTTCTTCATCGTCTAGAAGCTGGTGGACTGAGCCTATGTCCACATGAATGGCATTCTTCATGCGTCTTCGAGCAGGGCCCATTTTATTTTGGGGGTCTTCGGGCTTCGAAGCCCTTTTTCTCTTATTATCTTTCTTCGATTTTGGAACTGGGGACTCGATCCCTTCCCCAGGGGGGCCGGCCTTATTTAAGAAAAGTCCCCAATGCCTGCATAAATAAAAGCTAGGTATGAGAAAAGAAATGTTTCCGATAAAGAAGAAAGCATTAGGAATTTACCATGATGTTTGTCTTCCCATTTTCCCCTCGCCAAGTCACGCCAGCGGCATTCGTCATACGAGGAGGTCGCGGCTAGTTTCCAGACCCAGTCTTCGAGATGGGGATCGCATGGGGCATCCAAGCGACCGTTGCAAATAAAGGTAAGAGCGTCATACAAAACATGGTCAAAATACGTCAAATTACTGAAGATACAACTCCACTTACGGTCGAAGTTCCACTTTTTTGGGAACGGCATTTTCTCCTCGAGAATGATGTCACTAGTCCTCACTCGAATGAACCGGCTCATCCAGCCTCGATCTTTATCTTCGTCGTTGCTGGAAAAAAAGGACTTGATTGACCAGCGTTGGAGTTTAATCAACCCTCAGAAAATTTGAGGCCAGTACAAGCGGATAAGATGACTAAGGGTGAACTCGAGCCTCTCGGCCTTGCTGGAGAAGTAGCGAAGCATGATCACTATTCGCTAGAAAGATGGGTGGAGTTGACCAAGGGTGACTTGGTATCTTTTACAAAAATCAATCACGATTGGATTGAGGGGACCCAGCGTGAAGGGGTAAGTGTAAACACTTAGAAACCCCTCCACGTGAATGGTAATGCTCTTCTCGCGGGTGGGGATCTGTACCACGACCCCATCCCCCAACCACAATCCTTTTTCATGGCATCGAGGTGTTTCTTCGTTATTGAGCAGATATACCTCGAAGCATGCTCACATAGACCAGGAACATCGGGAGGATTTTCAACGGTGAAATCTTTATTTAAGGTGCAAGCGCCGGGAACGATCTCGTGAAGGGCCGGCCTTACCGCCGGCCGGACGGGAAGAGGAGGAGGAAGTTTTTTCTTTTTGAGGAAAGATTTTTGAAATTTTCGCCATTAGTTCTGGTTAAAAGAAGCGGAAAGAGATGGGGTTTGATGATTTTTGTCACTAAAAAGGCGAAGAAGCTAGTAACGAAGGAGAAAGAGATGAAGAGAAGAAGAAATTAGAGAAGTTGCAAAGAGGAAGTAAAGTCCTTAGTGGAATGAGGAACCCTGTATTTATAGGTAAGCGACGACGTTTCTGCGGCGTTAGTGGACGGCCACCAATGGCACACATTTAATGTTTTGGGGAAGCGAACTGACAGGACGTTCCAGTCACCTCGAACGCTTGCGTCACGAGGATGACATCATTATCTGGGACTCCAAAAACTCGAGGCTCAAATTATTTTTTATCATTTTATTCTAAGAAATGCGGAGACTATATGTGTACGGTCAAAATCAGGTATGCCCGATTTTATGGGCTCGAAGAGTCGCTTTGAGCCCGAGTTCAGAATGGACCAAACGAACCCTATGAACCGAGCTCGAACCTGATGACAGAATACAAGGCTCGAAGATCAAAGCGCGCAATTAATACATGGGCCGAGTATGACCAACCCCGAGATAATGTCATTATAGGTTTTGTAACAGAATGAGCAAGATTGCCGCAATTGCTCAAAGATGAAGGAGTAAATTCCAGAACGGATTTGTGCGAATCCGTACAAGGCGGTTAGATAGCTGTACAATTCCTTGCTAAAAACAGAAATGTACCTTATTTAGGATTCCCCTATTATATAAAGGGGAGCTCATTCATTTTGTAGGGATCATCAATCATTGGCAAGGAATATACACTCTTACTTTCTTGCTCATCACTCATCAGGATTGTCTCTTTACTTTATTGTTCCTACTTTACTGTTCTCATTAACATACCTCGATGCCACCATAGCTCGAGGTCGAGACTACGCACTGGTTTGATTCAGCCTACTTCTTTGATTTATGCATTTAATCCCTTGTCTATCATTTAGTATTGAACTAAATCACGTATCTTTAAGACCTCAATACAAAATTTAATTGTTACTCAGATTTTAGGGTAAACATTATTTGTGATAAAGATAGCTTTTTTAGCCTTTTTGTTTTCTGATATATTCTTTCACTTTTTTGTCTTTCTTTTTTGAACATCAAAATGATAATTACATCAATGCATTTAAATTACTTTTTATTTATACAATATTGCAAAGATATGTTTATGTGTTCATTTATTTAAACATGATACCGCTTAGGAAAAGTCGTGCGCACCGCACCAAAGATTAACTTAAATAATGATCAAGAAGAAAACATAGAGTTTTAATAATTGAGAAATTATGTGAAGAGAGAAAAGTCTATAACTTCTCTACTCATAGGAGTAGTTATGGACAACATTTGCTTCACATTTCACAAAATTTAATCTGAATACTAGAGTTATTGACTTTGTGGAATTTCATCTCCTTTTAGGGTTGACTATTACAGAAATATATGATAAAAGCTGTCTTTGGCTAGCTGAAATAGGGCTTAACTTGAAAACCGTTATGATGTCTCTGTCTTTGCCTTTAATTTTGAGAATAAAGCTGTCTTTGTCTTGTCTCGGCCTTTAGAAAATAGCAACTTAATTTGAATTCTCTTGCCTTGTCTAATGGGACACATACAGTTCAATTTCGTTGAGAAAGAATCAACTTGTATCAAGTAAAGAGTTGTTAATGTAGTATATATGATGGAAGTTATATGTTATTAAATGCAAAATACAGAGTGATGCACCGCACCAAATATTAACTTAAAAATGATCAAGAAGAAAACATAGACTTTTATTAAATTAAATTAAATTTTGCGTAGAGAGAGAATTAGTCTACAACAATATAAATTGATGAAGAATTATGATTGGTTAGAACAAGGACATACTTCTACAAGGTCACCGCGGACTTGTTCTTGCCTAGATTATGCAACAAAACTTAGAGTAAACAAGTCAACTTGACTTTTTCCTTCTTTTTGTTTGTCAATCTATTCTCTTTACTGCTTCTGTCTATATATATCTCTTTCTCCAGCTTTCTTCAAATATGTTCAATACTCCATCAATAATACAATATCAATTGAAAACCAGCTTGATTTCTTCCAATATATTCTATACAGACCTCACCAAGACACCTGAAGATGGTTGATGCCATTGTATCATTTGCTGTTAAAAAACTGGGCGACTTTCTCATACAAGAAGTTGCATTGCGCATAAGTCTGAGAGAGGATGTGCAGTGGTTGAGAACTGAGCTGCTCTTCATGCAATCTTTCCTCAAAGATGCAGAACAAAAGCAAAATGAAGATGAAAGAGTTCAACAATGGGTGTTTGAAATCAACTCAATTGCTAATGACGCTGTTGCTATACTCGAGACTTACACCCTCGAGTCTGATAAAGGTAGTGACCCTGAATTTGCTAGCCGTCTGATGGCTTGCGCTTGTATTTGTAGGAAGGAGACCAAATTCTACAAAGTCGTCAAGGAGATCCAATCCCTCAAGCAGCGAGTCATGGATATCTCTCGCAAACGGGAGACGTATGGTATTAGAGACATCAACAATACACGCGAAGAGCCAAGTAATCAGTCCGCCATGGTTAGAACATTGAGGAGAACTACCTCTTATATAGATGGCGATCATATTTTTGTTGGCTTTCGGGATGTTGTAGAAAGCTTGCTAGCTGAACTTCTCAAAGCAGAGCCTCGCCGCAGCGTCATCTCCATTTATGGTATGGGTGGTTTAGGCAAGACTACTCTTGCAAAAAACCTCTACAACTCTCCTAATGTCGTCTCTAGCTTCCAAACACGCACTTGGATATGTGTTTCTCAAGAGTACAACACCATGGATCTCCTGAGGAATATCATAAAATCCATCCAAGGTCGCACAAAGGAAAGTCTGGATTTGTTGGAAAATATGACAGAGACGGATCTAGAAATTCACCTTCGTGACCTATTGAAAGAATGCAAATACCTTGTGGTGGTTGATGATGTATGGCAGAGAGAGGCATGGGAAAGTTTGAAAAGAGCCTTCCCAGATAGCAAGAAAGGAAGCAGGGTGATTATTACTACACGCAAAGAGGATGTTGCTGAAAGAGCAGATAACAGAGGTTTTGTCCATAAACTTCGTTTCCTTGGCGAAGAAGAGAGTTGGGACCTTTTTTGCAGGAAACTACTTGATGTTCAGGCAATGGTCCCAGCAATGGGAAGGTTAGCAAAAGATATGGTGGACAAGTGTGGAGGCTTACCTCTAGCAATTGTTGTATTAAGCGGGCTACTTTCTCATAAAAGGGGGCTAGAAGAATGGAAAAAGGTGAAGGACCACCTTTGGCAGCATATGAAAGATGACTCTATTGAAATATCCTCTATACTGTCATTGAGCTACAACGATTTGTCAACTGTGCTCAAGCAGTGTTTTCTTTACTTTGGTATTTTTCCAGAAGATAGTATGGTCGGTGTTGAAAAGATAATGTGGTTGTGGATGGCCGAAGGATTCATACCAAGAGGAGAAGAAAGAATGGAGGATGTTGCTGAATTCTTCCTACATGAGCTTATAAGACGAAGCTTGATTCAAGTCGTAGATACATTTTGGGAAAAAGTTATTAAATGCAAGATCCATGATCTAGTTCGGGATCTTGCCGTGCAAAAGGCATTGGAGGTGAACTTTTTTGACATTTACGATCGAAGAAAGCACTCCATATCCTCCTTATGTCTCAGACATGTCATTCAAGGTCAAACACAAAGGTATCTCTCACTTGATTTCTCCAACTTGAAATTAAGGTCAATTATGTTTCTAGATCAAGATTTTGGTAAGCTGGATCTTTTAAAGTTTCGTAATGTGTTCCAACATTTATATGTGTTGAACTTGGATCTGACGATTTGTCATGGCACTAAACTACCTGATGCCATAGGAAGTTTGTACCACCTCAAGTTCTTAAGCTTGATAGCTCCCGATCCGATTAATCTCCCCTCCTCCATTGGCAATCTCAAGAATTTGCAGACACTCATCAATCTCATTGATGATGGAAGTGGTTCAAAAGCCTACGGCTCACTACCTCCCGAGACATCTAACCTAATTAAGCTGAGACATTTAAATGCTTTCTATTCACAACCTCTGCAACTTAGCAAACTCACTAGTCTTCAAGTTCTTAAATTCATCTGTTGTGATCAGTGGAAAGATTTTGACCCTGTTGATTTAGTCAATCTTGGAGAATTAGACATGCGTAATATTAAGAAATCTTACTCCCTAAATAACATTAGCAGCTTGAAAAACCTTAGCACTCTAATATTGGGTTGTGCAAGTGGTGAATCATTCCCAGCCCTTGAATATCTTACTTCTTGTCAAAACCTCCGCGAATTGTGGTTAGATGGGAGAATAGAAAAACTGCCTCAATTTCCAAATTCCATCACAATGGTGGTCCTTTTGTATTCGAAACTCATTGAAGATCCGATGCCTATGCTTGGAATGTTGCCAAACCTAAGGAATCTCGATCTAGTAGAAGCTTATGAAGGAAAAGAAATAACTTGCACAGGTAACAGCTTCAGCCAACTGGAGTTCCTTCGTCTTGATAGTCTTTGGAACCTAGAAAGATGGCATTTAGCGACAAATGCTATGCCTCTGATTAAAGGCTTTGGTATCCATGACTGTCCGAAGCTGAAGGAGATTCCCCAAAGAATGAAAGACGTTGCTATCCTGGAGAGGTTGAAGTCAATTCCAGTTGAGGTATATTTTATTTACAAATTAATTCTTATCTATAATGACCATTAAATTTAATGAATAAAACTGATCCAACTAAATGACCATGACAATTTAAAGAATTTTTATATTATCAACTTACTAAAATATCAACTATAAGTAATTGTTTATAAATAATGAGACTGTAAGTTATTTTCCTGGAAAATATTTTTCGGTGGCTGGTTGGTGAATGCAAAATAATTTTTGTATATATTAAAAGTTAATAATAATATTACCAAATTGAAAATTGTTCTAATTAAATTTTTATGTGCTAATTAAGATTAATAAAAATGTCCAAGTAGTTGGAGCAACTAATATGAAGGTAAAATTTAAGATAGTTTTACGAGAAAGTCATTTTCCCCATTTTACTGGAAAATGTTCCGATAGACAAACACTAGAAAATGACTCCTAGTGAAAAATGTTTCATGAAAAAGCAACCCGAGTTTTATTGGCAATCCTTTTTGTTTTTGGTAATCAGTTTTATTGGCAAACTATTATTTGGTTGACACTTGATACTAGGGGTGTTCATAAAAACCCGAAAAACCGAACCAAAACCAAACCAAACCGACCAAAAAAACCGATACTTTTTTGTTTGGTTTGGTTTTGGTTTTGAATTTTAAAAACCGATCAAATTTGATTTGGTTTTGATTTTAATCAAAAAATAACCGAATCAAACCGACTATAGGTAGCTTTCAAATTTATTATTAAACCGATTAAATTTTTATACAAAGTTTTAAAAATTTTGTGGTGAATGTTAATCGTTTGCACTTTTAGTACAGTTCTTTACCTTTATATTCTAATTTGATTGGTAGTTTTCTTTTGTTAAGTATAAGAATCAATTTCATGTATAAAAAAATATATTTTTAATTGAGTCCTTAAATTATTCATCACTATTTGATTCAATTATCATCAATATATTTTAGTAAATAATAGATTTCTCAAAGGGAATTTTATTTGATAGTGTAACGTTGAAAATGTGGTCGTCGGAATATGTTTGGTAGTGTATATCTTATGTTTAAGAAAACCCCGACAAATAACCGAAAAACCGACATAAACCGAATCGAGAAAAAAACGACTTAATTGGTTTGGTTTGGTTTCCAAACCGAACCATGAACATTCCTACTTGATACTATCATGAAGATTATAATTAGTCATTTTAGGTAATTCATAATTTTATTTTATTTTGTATTTTCTCCACTTATAAGATTATACTGAGTTTGTTGTTGTTATTGTTGTTATATAATTTTTTTATATTTTCTTGAATACTAATTATGAATATTAAATAGCTTTGGATTTAGGTGAAACAGGAAAAGCAGTTAACGGAAAAAAAGGGCAGATGCGGACTTGATACAACGGTTATGAAAAAGGAAAGGAAAAAAATGGAAGATGTGGAATTTCTGCCAAGCACTTTGAGACATTCGCAGTTGGATTTTAGAAGTACTAATCACACTTGTCTACCACTTTATAGAGTATTTCACCGTTGTCAGTCAGAGCTTTTTTTTGTTTTCCACTCGGTATCCGGTACCCGCATTGGGGCCCGACAAAATCCGCGTTCGTACCTAGAAGTCCCTTATTGGGGGTAAAGCGCTCCCTAACAAAGGCGACTTCATACCTAGGACTCGAACTCGAAACTTCTGGTTAAGGATGAAGGAGTACTTACCACTACACCACAACCCTAGTTAGTTTGTGAATTAGAGCTTATCTCAACTTCTCTGTTTAGTTTCTTTTTGAGTGTTTGAAATTGGTTTGAAGACAATAGTTTTTGGGATTGTACTCGAAAAACTATTTTCTATTGTTTTAATTGTTCAACTATTATCTTGCTTATCCACATTTAAGGCAAGGCTTTCTGTAATATATTTCAACATCTGTATATTCTGGAGTTAGAGAACATCTATTTTGCCAACATATTTGAACTCTCATCCTCAGTTGGTGGACTCAAAAGCCTACAAGTTACAAACAAGCTTGATCCAGATAATGCTCAAGCAGATTAGCTTGATTAATTTGACTAACTTAAGAAATTAAATTTAGCTGCTCGATATGGAGAAACTCCGGCAAACTCACAAATTGACAAACTCCTAAATACATTCGATATGATCAGATGAAACATGTTAATGGTGTTGGTTTGGTCAATCCTCAAGAACTAGTTGTGGAAGTATTTGGAAATCTTACTCCTTAAATACCACTAGCAATTTTCACTTAGCACTCTTATGCTATGTTGTAAATTTTGGAGAATATTTCCAATCCCTGAATCACTTTCTTCTTGTCAATACCAAACTAGTAAAAGGAAAAGCTCTACATCTAAGCTATAAAAAACCAGCCTACTTGCAGTGTTATCAGAGGCGAAAAGCGCAAAAAAAACTCTAAGGTCCGTTGGGACTTTAAGCGCAAATAAAGAGCGGGCTTTAATGAAAAAAGGCATATCAATCGTTTAAGGTCGCATTTTCAGGATTACACTCGTTCGCAAGGAAAAGCGTGCGTTAGGGATTTGATGCGACATTAAAGTGCCTACAAAGCGAGGTGAAGCGCTCAACGTGTTTTGAGTCTCGCTACATGGCTTAAGCGCGCTTGGATGGAGAATATCACCCTCCTACAAAAGGGGGAAACATTTCTGTATTTCTGAACATAACATTTAGATCATAAGTTCACATTTAGAGTTACAACTAACCAACTCATTTTTTTTAATTAATTCAAGTAATAGAAAAGCACAAATGCACATTACCTAAAGTATTGGCTAACACAAAGTTCCCTCAATTATGTTTTTCATAGTTGTTCTAAACCAATTCCTTAGAAAACAAAATTAACATATTTAGAGACAGCATAAAAAGTACTATTAATGATCCCAATTTTTAACAGCTAAAAAATTGATTAGAATTTATTAACAGAACAGTTTGACTTTGTGAATAGTTATAGAATTAGGAGTACCTTGTTTGAAGAATTAGGAGGAAGATTAGCTGAAGAAGAGCAGTAAATGTCTTGAAACCTTCCTTTCATTTTCTTCAAATGGAAAAATAAACAGTTTAGGCTTTATTCTTTTTCAAATTCGGAAGATTATTGGGTTCCCAGATCAGAGCGTTGGATGGTGGCGGTGAAGGATGCAGAAGGAGTTCTTCAGCTTCTGCTTCAGAGATGGAGAATTGATCGTTATGTCGTCCATTGGAGGTGAAATTGAAGGGTTTACATTATGTTTGTTGAGAAATGCAAAAACGACGGAAAGTTGGGATTTATGAAGCTATACATAATGTATGGTTATTAATTGTAACAAACATCATTATTTATCGTAATTTGAAGTTAATTAACAGTAATACTAATTTTTAAAGTAGCTTAATTATAAAAACAAAAGGTCAAAATAGTCCTCTACTATTTGAAAATGTTAGTTTAAACCCTCATTTATACTATTGGTCCACTACATCCCGACATCATAGAATTGGTGCAAAAATACTACTCCTGCGATGCTAATATTATTATCACCTCATTGCATCTATCCCATTTTATCCTTCCCCTACTTCTTCTTCCACCACCACCTCCCTTCTTACCCAATCACCGTCAACTCCTTTATCATGCGCCAACTCCACCGCTATCAGACCACTAGTCTTGACACCATCAATCACCATTCGTTCACAAAAAATTAATTGAATCAAATTTTTATTTTTTTATGAACTGTACTTTTCCAACAAATCATTTGAAATCAAATTGAACATGGCGATGAAGATGGAGTAGCAGAACACTGAGGATCTTTACATTGATAAGAAGCAAAAAATAGAGAATCAACAGGTGAGGCAACTAAAGCTCCTCAGTCTCTGAAAAAGTCTCGCCAAAACAAACTGAAGTTGGAAAAGGTCGATTATAATTGGGTTTTAGCTCGGGGAATATTTTGCTTTGCCCTCCAATTTACTGGTGTTCTCGTGTGAACATATGCGACACTGAAGGAGTTAAACTCTTCAAAAGTTGGATACTTCAACAAGAAAACAAATGCCTAATCTCAATGAATCCACGGATATGGTAACTAGTGCAGAATTAGTAATAGTCTTTGATTATTTCTATCTCTAACCTTAATTAACAATTGTTCAGAAGCTCTTTGGTTATTATATGTACTAGTAAAGAACGGATTTTTATGTTACCGTGGATGTATTACGAAACTAGGAATCCTTAAAAAAATTGAAATCAAATTGGAAAATGAAACCCAAAAATAAAAAAATTTGATTCAGTTTGATTTTTTGGTGAAAGCATGACGATTTAATGGTATCGAAATTAGTGATATGATAGTGGTGGAAGAATAGGTGTATGGTAAAGGAGAAGGCGAAGTTGGTGGTGGTGAGTAAAGGGGGGGTGGTAGTGGACAAAGAAGAAGTAGGGAAAGGGTAAAATGGGATAGATACAATGATGTGGCATGCCACGTGGCATCCACCTCAGCAATATATCAGGTCACATGAGATAATATTAGCATGGCGAAGGATCCTAACGGCGGGGGGTATTTTTGTACCAATTATATGACGTCGGGGTTGTAGTGTATCAATAGTATAACGAAAGGTATAAATGAACATTTTTGAATAGTAGAGGGATATTTATGACCTTTTGCTTTATAAAAATATCTATTTGTTTAATGATGCAGAAAACTTAAATTCAATATAATAATAAGGACAAAAATATCATAATGTTCAAACAAATTTATTCCATGGTTTTCAATTTAGATGATTTATTTTGACGTACACAAACTTTAAGGAAAACTTTTTTTTTGAAAGATGTGGTCCTAAAAGCTTAAAGAATAAAAGCTTTGTGGGGCCATAATATTTGTGTGGCGATTAAAGCTTCTTATTATGAGTAAAGTGGTTAAAATAAAAAAAAATTAAAGTTAAATTGTTTTCAAATATAAAAATGTATAATTCTTCTGGAATGGACTAATAGAGAAAATGTATCATTTAAATTGAAACGAATGGAGTATTAGATGGACCATTGTACTAACGTGGTTGTCGCTTTGACTCTTCATACCATTGTGCCTTGAACAAGAACCGTTCATTCTCAATATTGGAAACGTAATATATTTCCACAAACCACATGGTCATGTCTCAGATTTTTTAGCTTTAATCACATATAAGTGGATTCATGAAGGTTTGGGAGAGGGTGGTGGATGCCAGGGTGAGGAGGCGTGTGTTTATTTTTGAGAATCGGTTTGGATTCATGTCAGGACGTTCGATTACAGAAGTGATTCATCTGGTTAGGGGTCATACTATGAAGGTTTGGGAGAGGGTGGTGGAGGCCAGGGTGAGGAGGTGTGTGTCTATTTCCGAGAATCAGTTTGGATTCATGCCGGGGCGTTCGACTACGGAAGCGATTCATCTGGTTAGGAGATAAGTGGAGCAGTATAGGGAGAGGAAGAAGGACTTGTATATGGTGTTTATTGACCTTGAGAAAGCGTATGATAAAGTCCCGAGGGAGGTCCTGTGGAGGTGTTTGGAGGCTAGTGGCGTTCCGGTAGTGTACATTAGGGTGATTAAAGATATGTATGATGATGCTAAGACTCGGGTGAGGACTGTGGGTGGGGACTCGGAGCATTTCCCTGTGGTGATGGGGTTGCACTAGGGATCAACTCTTGGCCCATTTTTATATGCCTTAGCAATGAATGTACTATAGCGACACATCCAAGGGGAAGTGTGTTGTTTTAGACGTCAATACCACACAATTATATAAGTTAATTGTGAAGTACCCAATTTTCCGAGTGCTGTCTAACTGGAAGAACCCAGTTTTTCTTGGTGTTCGAACTACTGATGTTTGCGGAATAATAAAAGCAGTAAAGTAAAAACACAGAGATTTTTACGTGAAAAACACCTGGCTCAAAAGGTGAAAAAACTACGACCTACACCTCAGTAGGATTTTCTCAAACTCTTCACTAAAACTTTGAGCCAAACGGACTTACAAAATAAACTCTTTTGTAATCCTAGGACTAACTCTAATCC
>ML291490.1:135717-173588 GCA_005239495.1 Nicotiana undulata | reverse complement strand
TCAATTCTTGATAAATTTCTGCTTTTGTGCGTCTACATATCATAAGAACAATCTGCAATTTATAGGAGTTAGTAGATAAAGAATTAACTAGAATCCTAATCCAACTCTTCCATGGTGAAAGAGTTCTAGTCAAACTCAACTCCTAAATCCTTCCTTATCTTTGATTCCGTTCTTGTTGAATAAGGAGTCCTTCTCCAATTTCGTTTTTTCAATCTTTTTTATCAGAAGATATCTCAATTTTACCAGAACACATTTAACTCATGCATGTGCATCTCATGTGCCTTTAACTCTGCTGGTCTATGTCACATGTGATGGACCTGGTTCATCTCGGAATTCCTTTGTCAATCTTCAAAACTATTTCCTTTCTTGAGACAACAAGGTGCCTTGGTGCATGCTATTTGTCGATGATATAGTGTTGATTGACAAGACTTGAAGCGGAGTTAACGCGAGGTTGGAGGCTTGGAGACAGACCAGAAGTCTAAAGGTTTCAAATTGAGTAGAACCAAAACATAATACTCGGAGTGCCAATTCTGTGACGGGACCCATGAAGCAGACGTATAGGTAAAGCTTGATGCTCAAGTTATCCCCAAGAGAGCAAGTTTTAAGTATCTCGGGTCTATTATCCAAGGTAACGGGGAGATTGATGAAGATGTCCCACATCGCAGCGGAGCGGGATGGATGAAGTCGAGGCTCTCTTCCGGTATTTTATATGATAAGAACGTGCCGCTAAGACTTAAGGGCAAGTTTTATAGAGTGGTGGTTCGACCGGTTATGTTGTATGGAGCTGAGTGTTGGTCAATCAAGAACTCCCACATCCAGAAGATGAAAGTAGCAGAGATGAGGATGTTGAGATGGATGTGTGGGTATACCAGAAGAGATAAGTAGGGGCGTGCATTCGATTTATCGATTCGATTTTGACCCTTTATCGATAATTACTTATCGATTATCGATTTGTACATATGCTTATCGTTATCATTTCAATAAGGCTTTGATTTTTTCGATTTCGATTTATCGATTTTTGGGGCTTATCGATTACACCAATAAGAAAATTTGCGGGATTCCACGGAAAGTATATCGTTATAAACACGCCTAACTAATATGGACAAAAGGAAGCTAAAATAAGACGAACACCGTTTATAACATAAAAATTGTGTCAACAAGCACATGCAACGACAAATTACGGAGAGAGAAAGAGGGATAAATGTACTATTGAAGTAGCCGGAGTTCGCCGGAGTTCACTTTCTCTGTTGGGTTTGCAATTCGGGGGAGAGAGGGAGAAAGGTAAAAGTGGCGTTGAAGAATGGGTAGAGGAAATAATAGGGTTAGGGACTTAGGGTAAAGGAAATGATATTATAGAATAAGGGTATATTTGTCTTTTTAGTATATCTTATGGGTTTATCGATAAATCGATAACCGAAGAGGACAAAATCAAAATCGATAAGGAAAATTTCTAAATCGATATCGATAAACCGATAATAAATAATCGATTCGATTTATCGATAAACCGATTTGAATGCACACCCCTAGAGATAAGATTAAGAATGAAGTTATTCGAGGCAAAGTGGGAGTAGCCTCCGTAGAGGACATGATGCGTGAGTCGAGACTGAGATGGTTCGGGCATGTTAAGAGAAGAAGCATTGATGTCCCTGTTAGGAGGTGTGAGAGGTTGGCCATGGCGAGTTTGAGAAGAGGTCGAGGTAGGCCTAAGAAGTACTGGGGAGAGGTGATTAGACAGGACATGGTGTTGCTTCAGCTTACTGAGGACATGACTCTTGATAGGAGGGTGTGGGGGTCGAGGATTAAGGTAGAAGGTTAGTTGGTACTTTAAGTTGCTCACCAATAGTCTTAGTAGCACGCATGTCCCTTCATATTCTTTAATTTTTATTACGTTATGTGGTTTTGTCGCTTCATGTATTGCATCCCTTGTTGCTAGTATTTGGTACTTATTATCCTTTATATCTCCCTTTTTCTTTTCTCTTCCCTATTTCTTCCTTTCTTGCTATCCACTTATTATTATTACCCTTCCTGAGCCGAGAGTCTATTGAAAACAGACTCTCTACTTTTTAGGTAGGGGTAAGGTCTGCGTACAGACTACCCTCCCAAGACCCCACCTGGTGAGAACATACTGGGTATGTTATTGTTGTTGTAATCACATGTAAGTGGACCCTTCACGCTATATATAGTTATATACACGTATGTCATACATTTATTACCATAATATATGTAGTTCCTATGTTCACTTTTACTTGTCTACTATATTAAAATATATTTTTACTTTAATTTAGCTATTTTAGAAAATCAAGAGAACGACAAAAAAAAACTTGTTCTACCCTTGTCATTAGTTACTCAATCCCCAAATCATTTCTCAATACTTTTTGAATGTTATCACTATTATAAGTAAAATTGTAAAACACATACATCACTTATCATTTTTTTAAAGAGAGTGAAAAGTCAAAAGTGTACAACTGAAAATGAACGGAGGAAATACTGTTGTGGAAGATCGTAGGTTAACTAACACACAATCACAGACAAAACAAATAGAGAAGAAAAATCAACACAAGGATTTAACGAGGTTAGGCTATGCCTAATCCTCGGGACAGAAGCAGATAGAGTTTTTCACTATGAATGAGAAGAAAAGCACAGTACAATCTATAGAATACCCAACTACAACCCCTATATATAGATCACAAATAGTCTCAAGCCTATAAGAGAAAGGTTTTCCAATTTGACAAGGACGGTAGGTTTTCCTTCCCCAGATCTATTAGGCTAATGTGTTTTCGTTTACTAATAGGGGTTATGGGTTTCCTAAAATTACAAGGAGAAAATTCAAGCCACAAAATAACAAATATTCCCCTTGGCTTGAATTCTTTTCATCAACAGGAATAACGTCTCTCCACCTTGCACTCATCCCTCGCAAGGGCTTTACCCATTGACGCACACATCAACCAACTCTAGGTAACGTCTAAACTTGTTAACATACTCAATCTCTTCAGTCATATCATTAATCCATCGAATTGGTTTTATACTCGGAGTAGCTTCGGATAGCTATAACACCCATACTCATCAACAGTCTCTGTAATTTCCAAAGCAATCCCATAGGATTCGTAAATCCAAGAAGATTCACATCAACTACGTTTGCCAACCTCTTTGGTCGGTTGATCACTCTCGCCTCTCTGTTTGTTGCAATGCTATATGGTTGTTGTTGCGCAGATGCATCAACATTATCATCTTGATCAATGTTATGCACCTCATCCACTTCTTTTACTTTAAAACTTTTGGGCTGAGCTAGTGGAGATTCAATATCCAGCTCTATGCGGTCACTGACACCACAATCTGTTTCTGCTATTCCTTTCTCCCTCTGATTGTCCAGTGAGGCAAATTCATTGAATATTATATCCTTACTGATACTCAGCCCTGGAGTCTTTTGATTTTTCCACCACAACCGATAATCCTTCACTCCAGTTGCATACCCTAAAAATATACTTTTATTTCCCTCAGCTCATGTTTTACATCCCTCGCATGAGCATAAACATGACAACTAAATATCCTTAAATTTGAATAGTCAGCAGGCGAGCCGGACCATACCTCAAAAGGAATTTGAACTCAATAGATGTGAATGAAGATTTGTTGACAAAATAACAAGTTGTATCGATTGCTTCAGCCAAAAAATCCTTGCTAACACATGAGTGTGAAAGCATGCTCCGTGTCCTATCATAAAGCATTCCGTTCATACGTTCTGTAACACTATTTTGTTGTGGTGTTCCGTCACAATTGCGGTGTCTCACTATGCCATCTCTGTTGCAAAAATTATTGCTATTGAACTCAGAATATCAAAATTCTAACTCATTGTCAGTTCGAAGACGCTTAACTTTTATTTCTGTCTGCCTCTCAACCATCGTTTTTCGTTTAACAAATGTCGGAAGTGCCTCATATTTTATTTTAAGAGAATACACTCACACCACCCTTGAGTAATAATCAATCAAAGTCATAAAATACCTGGCACCAGTTTTGGTGGGAACTCTATTTGGACCCCACAAGTCTGAATATGTATATTCTAACTTGTCTCTGATCTTGTGCCCTGCCTTCTTGATGAATTTTACCCTTGTCTGTTTACCAAACACACAATGCTCGCAAAAATTCGAACTTGATTTTTGTACCCATCTAACAAATTTTGGTTGCTCAAAAAAGACAATCCCATGTCACTCATATATCCAAGTCGTAAGTACCACAAGTGAGACTGGTTTGATCACTTTTCTCAGAAGCTACAAAAACAGCTCCCCCTTCAACTACACTGTCTTGAAGATGATACAATTTATAATGCAGTTTACCCTTCATGAGTACCGTGGAGCCTTTACACACTTTAAGTACTCTATTTGCTGAGTGAAACATATACCATCGAATATTCTCAATTTGATGTTATCAATCCCCTCTACTGGTAATGGATTATCGTCTCCCATGTATATAGTCACATTGATCTGCTTGTAAGTTGCAAACAAATTCTTGTATGGACATATGTGGAAAGTAACACCAGAATCAAGAACCAGGAATGTTTCCCACGACTAGAACTTACGGCACAAACTTCCCTTACATAATTACTATCATCAGAATTATTACTAGTGTCAACAACATTTGCAGAATTATCTATTTTATCCTTCCCTCTTTTCTCTTTCAGCTTGGACAATTTTTTTTGTAGTGACCTTGCTCTTCGCACTCATAACAGTTTTGCATCCTTGCTCTATTTCGATCTAGTAGTTGACTTTTTCCTGTTAAATTTCTTTTGTTGTGTTCTTGCTCTACTCACAAGACCCCCACCTCAGTTCTGTTGTCTAGAAAGCTATTTTTAACTCTTGAGATTTTAGTGCATTACTAACATCTTGCAGTAAAACACTGTCATTCCCATATAGCAGCGTATCGGCAAAAATATCCTAAGATGGTGGTAAATAACATAACACAATCAAGGCCTGATCCTCACTCTTAATTTTGATCCACATTCTTCAGGTCCATTATAATTGAATTAAACTCATCAATGTGAGTTTTAACATGTGTGACTTCGTTCATACAGAGATTGTATAACCTCTTTTTAAGGTAGAGGCGGTTTGTCAGCAATTTCTTAGAATACAGATCTTCCTGCTTCTTCCATGTCGTTGCTGCAGAAGTTTCTTTAGCAATTTCCCAAAGAACGCTATCTGTAACGCTCATGAAGATCGCATTTAAATTCTTCTCCTTCAGGTCTGCCTTCTCTGTCTCTTTCATATATTCAGGAAAATCCTCATCAATTACCTTCCATAACCCTTGTAACAGCAAGGATGATTTCATCCTAATCTTCCATACACTGAAACTAGAACCCCTATCAAAATTTTTTACTTAGTACTTTTTTAAAGATGATGAAGACATCTTGACCCTAGATTATATGTAGAAACCCGAACGTTGCTCTAATACCAATTGTTATGAAAGATCGTGGGTTAACTAGCACATAATCAAATACAAAGCAAATAGAGAAGAAAAATCAACACATGGATTTAACGAGGTTCATTTAAGCCTAATCCTTGGGGCACAAGCAGAGAGAATTTTCTACTATGAATGAGAACAAAAAGTATAGTACAATTTATAGAATATCGAACTGCAACCCCTATATATAAATCACAAATAGTCCAAAACCTATAAGAGAAAGATTTCCCAATTTGACAAGGACAATATGTTTTCCTTTCCCAAATCTATTAGCACAATAGATTTTCCAAAACGTATAGGGATTATGGGCTTCCTAAAAACACAAGAAAATAATTCAAGCCACAAAATAACAAATACTATTCTGCAACCAAAGTCAAAATCAAGGCTTCTGTTACTTCTATTTGATTTTGGTTATTAATTTTATATGTTCTGCTTCTGTGTCTATATCTCTTTGTTCGATTTTCAAATTTGTATTCCAGTATTTTCTGCACGCCCCTCTTTTTCCAGCTCTAATTAGAGTGAAAACCACGACTCCTGAGGATGGTTAATGGTTTTGTATCACTGCAAATGAAGCGAGCTGAAGATCAAAGAGTACATTATTGGATATTTGAAATCAACTTTGTTGCTAATGACATTGTCGCTATTTAGGAGACTTACAACTTGGATGATAGATATGATAGTTGTCACGGGGGCATTTTTGGTCAGTCCAAAGTCACACACGCGCGGCAGTCAAGTTGCGCACTTGACTCAGCCTTTCCCAACACTTAGCCAAATTTTCAGCAAGTTTGGCCTTAAACGTATTTTGGCAGCAATTTAACAAGAACATGATCAAATACGGGAAAATCCCAACCTTTGTATTAATTTCGAAAACTTACAAAGGACCCTCACTTAACTATGATCACAAGTCGACCACAACTCCACTTTTGACAAAGAGCACACGTCGTTCTTAGCCAACACTAAGACCTGCCCAATGCCTAGCCTTAGTCTCTTTTGAAACACTTAGAAACCCTCACGTTACACTCTTGTTTACCACTTGAAATTCACACACTAATTTGACTATGTCGGAAGGCACCTATTTATAGCACATATGCAACATTTAGGACTTGACAACACATGGACACTTGTTGCCTACAACTTTTGCCACTTGTCGGGCTAAGGATAAGTTTGTTTCTATCTTGTAGTTGACATCCCCAACTACCTAGGACATGTTCGACACGAAATGATAGTGGATACAAGCATAAATCATACATGGGTACAAGTGGTTATGAAAAGGTAACCACCAACTGCTTTGACATGTGCCCTTTGACTTGGTCAGCTGTTGCACGCCCAAGGCTGGCATTGCGCCCAGCCTTGGCTAATTATGACATTGTTTCGCACCAATATCTTGCCCGCAACCTGCTGTCCATGATTTTTCCGCACACGCTCGACGCCACTACCGCACGCATATGCCTTGGCTGAGTTTCTGCCTTGCCCATTTCAACCCTTGTTTCACTCGTGCTATTGCTTGTATTTTTCTTCACATAGCCTTGCCTTAGCTATTGAAATCCTTCTCCATCATCCAGCATTGTCGTTCCTTAGCTTAGCCCATATTTGGCGCTGCCACAACCCGAAATGCCCGCGCCACTGACTTTGGCGTACATGCGTGCCATGCCGCCCCAAATTTGCCCACACTGCCTTGTCAAGCCTTTGCCAAGCATGTTTTGCCTGTCCCAAGACCTTGGACAATACTTTCCCACAACAACCCTCATGACAATGTTTTGTCCATTGCCTACATGATCGTTTTGCCCGCACATAGGCCAATGACAAGGCCATCACGCTCAATCCTTGCCACATCCTTGCCACATCCGCGCCACGCCCGATGTCAAATAGCCAGGCCCCTAACAGTAGTCATCTTAAGACTTGCGCTTGTATCTATAGGAAAGAGACCAAATTTTATAAAGTTAGAAAGGGGATTCAATTACTCAAGCAGCGAGTTATGAATATCTCTCGCAAACGAGAGATGTATGGCATTAGAGATATCAATATTGTAGGAAAAAGGCCAAGTAGTCGACGAGACAGTCATTTCATAATGATTAGAGCATTGAGGAGAGCTACCTGATATATGGATGAGGATCAGATTTTTGTGGGCTTTGAGGAAGTCAGAGATGTAATGCAAGTAAAATTGATCAATCATTAGAAGTCTAATTTATTGTTTCAAATTTATTAACAAGCCTTTCGGCCTGACCCTGACATAGTGACATTATCCAGCCAGCCAAAAGGACATAAATGAAATAGTGGTGCTGACACAACGTCGATAACTGTAGGCTATATTGGGCAGACACAACAAAACTCGCTCCGGAGAACCTTAAAGAAACAGAAATGATAAAGCAAACTTTCTCTTCGTGGACAACTCTCACACATCTTTGTCGAGCATTAAATCAAACACCTTTCTGATCAAAATTACATACCCACATTTCTCGTATCCACCTAACATAGACTTCCAAGACACTAAGTTCCTCACAGACATTTTATCAAACACCTTCACGGGACACAACACATCACCTCAAGAACCGTTCATACGGATCGAGGTATTCAAAACATACAAGTTATCATCAAATCCAGTTCTGAAAACGCCACAATGAGCATTGTTACCAGTTCTAAGGAACCTGGATATATCTAATGTGGTCGGGGGACAATGTGTTCTGCAACACTTCAACAAATAAAGACAAAGATTTACATGGATAGTCCATTTGATGATTTCAGTTCATAGAAAACATTATGAGCCTAATCGTGACTTAATAAAATTGGTGGTGTAGAGCTAAAATTTAATAATAGCAACTTTTTAAATAAAATTTCCTATTTGAATTTTATTTTTCTTACCTTTTGAGATTTAAAATTGCAATTATTTTTATATATACTTGCTCTTTTACCATCACCATCAACTTGAAAATTTGATGGAGAGTATTTATGACCCAAAAATTACGCTCCGGCCCAACGTAACTTTGAGCAAATTATGGGAGAAGTGCACGGTTAGACACTAATAACACATGTATTTACTTTTAAGCTATTGTTTAAAATGTCTTTAGTCTTTAGTCACTGCTTCAATAAACTTTAACTGCCCGGACGAAAATACCCTTCTGCTCACGTCCTTAACTTCAAGACTTCAGGACTACATGTCCTTAACTTTTGAACTTGGAACTCTAAGTTCATGACTTCAGGGCTGCATGCCCTTAACTTTTGAACTTGGAACTCTAAGTTCATGACTTCAGGACTACATGTCCTTAACTTTTGAACTTGAAACTCAAACTTCAAGACCAAGCGTCCTTAACTTTTGAACTTGTAAGTCAAAGTTAAGGACATAAGGACTGTCTGTCCTTAACTTTTGAACTTGAAATTCAAAGTTAAGGACCACGTGTCCTTAACTTTTGAACTTGTAAGTCAAAGTTTAGGACCAAGTGTCCTTAACTTTTGAACTTGGAACTCAAACTTCAGGACCTATTGTCCTTAACTTTTGAACTTGAAACTTGAAGTTCAGGACCAAGTGTCCTTAACTTGTAACTCAAAGTTAAGGACTAAGTGTCCTTAACTTTTGAACTTGGAATTCAAAGTTAAGGACCTATTATCCTTAACTTTTGAACTTGGAACTCAAACTTCAGGACCTATTGTCCTTATCTTTTGAACTTGTAACTGTAAGTTCAGTACCTATTGTCCTTAACTTTTGAGCTTGTTAGTCTAAGTTCAGGACCAAATGTCCTTAACTTTTGATCTTGTAATTCTAAGTTCAGGACCAAGTGTCCTTAACTTTTGAACTTGGAACTCGAAGTTCAGGATCAAGTGTCCTTAACTTTTGAACTATAATTGTAAGTTCAGGATCCATAACGATGTAGCAGAAAAACAAACGTTATTTGTATTTTTTTTCACAAATAATAATAATAATAATAATAATAATAATAATAATAGTTGAAATTTATGAGAATCGTTGGTAAGAGTATGAGTTGAAAATGACATCCATGGAAGAAATATGACAGAAACAAATGAGATCGCTGCAGTCAAGTCTTTCCATTGCAAAAAAGAGCTTAACCCTTGATGATTCGAGGAGCAACTGTGATGCGTCCGTCAATCCAACAGATGAGAAAGAGTCTAGTTGCACAATTCTTCTCCCGAAAGAGATAAAAGAAAGGGTAACTCAGTCTTTTTTAATAGACTAGTGGCTACTATTGTTAAGCATTGAAAATGCTGGATAAAAAGTAAATACCACTTTAAAAAGTGGCTACCCCACACAATTTTTACGCAAATTATGCCTCGTTAATCTATTCTTGTAAAAATTATTTAAATGGTACAAAAGTTAAATAGCTGTCTGAAATATTCCTATTTGTGATACGGGGGAAGGGAGGTAACATGAGATTTTTACCTAGCTATACTATATTAGAAATTTATTTACCTATTTTCTCTATGTTTTGTATTTTTTAATAATTTTTCTTACAAATTATGTAGATTTCTCTTTAAAAAGCTCCCCCCATGGGATTCAATTACATCCTTTCCTTTTTTCCCTTCTCTTCTCTCTCCCTTTTTTCTACATCAAAATCCCTTAATCTATGCCAGAATCTCCATCTTCTCTCTTCCCACCATTGCTGACAGCTTAAAAAATCATCAATTGTATCGTTTTTGTTTGGACGACTGGACAACACTGAAAATGAAGAAATATTCAGGAATTGTATGACAATTGTATCATAATTGTATTTGAATTATATCAGATACATGTAAAACATAATTGTATCATACTTATATCACAATTGTATCTATATGATACATTAATACCCAAAATAATACCTGGTACAATACTAATAAATTAATATATAATTATCATATATTTGTGATACAAAATGTTAAATTCTTCACGAAATCACAACTGCTCCATCGTAACAATATACAATATATACAATTATCATACATTTGTAATACACTTCCTTCAACAATTATGATACGTATACAATTATAATACAATCGCGATACATTTATGAAAAATTGTGATACAATTATGATCTCCATCTTCCTCAAGTTTCAATCACAACCATATACTAAAAATATAATATAATCGTATTATAAATTGTGTTAGCATTGTCAAGTATTGTTTTGGGTATTGATGAATCATATACAAGTCTACAAAAAAAAAATTAAAAAGAAAGAAAACAAGATTCAGAACTTATCCACAACTTGATTCTAAATGAAAGAGAGAATTTGAGTGATTAGTAAGAAAGAGAAAAATTGGGTTTGAAAAGCTTTGGAAAAAAAAAAGGATCGACAATTTTGGGGGGATAACAATGGTTATAAAAAATTAAGAGAAATTTTGTGTGATTATCAAGAGAGAGAAAATATTTTTAAAATCCTTCAAAAAAGGAACATAATCTTTAAATGTTGGGGTTATTAAAAATGGGGGCGGGTGTCATGTAACTGATAGGTTAAATTTAAGGGATACTGAACTTTCTTCTTTTTTATGATTTTGTATATAACTTGTAAAGATATACAAAGTAATTAATAAGAAACATAAATAAAGGAGGTAAATAAGTTTCTATTATAGTATAACTAGGTAAAATCTTTCTTAAAATATGATATTTATGTAAAAAAAGTTCCAGAGAGAAGGTGTTGGAACCATGGGCCTAGCCCAATTTCTTGACATCTTAGTAATTTTGTCACTTCTGTTTTCTTTAAGATTTCTCTATCTACATTCTACATTTCCTTATCTTCATCATAAGTCAAGACAAAGCCATTTAAAAAACCAAAGAATTCAGAGCAAAAAGCCATTGCTGCACCAACTCAAGAAAACTCGAGAGAGAGAGAGAGAGAGAGAGAGACACAGTTGGTAAAAATGGCTGCTGTAAATGGTGTAGGAATTTCATGGCCATCTAAATTGACTCAAAGTCAAAGACCCAAATTGGTTTTCTCTCCATCTCCCCGCCGATGCACCCCATCTTCTTCAACAATTAAAATGGCAGCATCAGTTGATGAAAAGAAGAAAACTTTCACTCTTCAAAAGTCTGAAGAAGCTTTTAGCAAAGCCAAGGTACAATTTGACTTTTTTTTTAATGGTTATTGTTCAGTTTTATTTATTTATTTTTTATATTTGAAATTGGGTTGCTTCAAGATTCAATCTTTTATGTTAATATTGTTAGTAAAAATGATAGCTTTAAGCGTTAGAGGAAGAAGAGGAGATTTTGGTTTGATAAAGTTGGTGCATTTGCCTAGATTGGCATCTACCTTGAACAGAGGCGGAGCTAAAATTTGAAGCTTATGGGTTCGGGATTGTAGTGTGCTTAAGTTATTGGGTTCTAAATTATAATAATTTGTACATATTCAATGGATTTTTTAAAGACAAATAAAGGATTTGGACCAACTACTGATAAACAATTACTACGCCTCAGTTCCAGACAAGTTGAGGTCAAATCCTGGCTTCTCCCTTTTGAACTTTGATATACCAGGAATTTATACAAGGGGATTCAAAAAAGATAAACGTGCTAAAATGTCACACATGGGATTTAAACTTATGATCTATAATAATTTTTGAACCTTCTTTGCCACTTTACTAGAATTTTTCCTTATGTTAAGGGGATGCAATAGTTTAATATAACAAGAATAAGTAAAAAACTTGTTTTTGCCCTATCTACACTGTAATTTTACAGCCCGATGGATTCAATTGAACCCCATTTTCCTCAACTTAGCTCCGCCCCCCTGCTGATATACAATCTGGTTATCCTGCTATATAAGTTATTGTAACTGAATTGCGATCTGTATGTGTCTCTATGAGAATCTTGAGTATGTTTTAGGTGTGTAGTTGTGCTGAAAAGGCACAATTTATTACACAGTTTAAGTTCCTTGAAAATTGTAGGTGTTTGACTACGAAGAGCAGATATACTGAGTAATTTGATAATGTAGCAAAATGTGTGTCTTTGCTTTAGTTGGTTTCTTTTCCATGTACATATTCTTATATTTTTAACGTATCTTCTGATGTAACTTATTGAGATTGGAACCTATAAGGGAAAGATGCTAAAACTTATCGTATTTTCTAGATGGGAAAATGGTTATAAAAATGCTCGTGAGAAAGAACAAATTGTACAACATCTTGTCCTTTGTTTGAAAAGGGTTGCACTTTCAACTAGTTATCTATGGTTGTTTGCATCAGAAGGAGGTGTTGAATAAATGTTAAAATAAGTGTTCGGTTATGTGGTGTAAATCGTCAATCTACAGATGCACTTGATTCATGCTATTGCTTTTGTTTTGTGCTCAACTTTCTACATTTTTCAACTTCTAGCAGCATAATAATCAAAAGAATGGAAGCAGACAAGATTCCGGTTCCGTTTTATTGATTTCAAGTCCCTACAAGTCCATTGATTTTGTTGAAGAGATAATTAAGTAAATAAAAGTATGCTCTCTCTTACAACTTAAGCTTTTAGATGAGATGGACACACACTTTAATATGGTATCAGAGCGGGCAAAGGTCCTGGTCTTGGTTCGAGTCTCACCGTCACCATTAAAATGAATTTCCACGTGCTTGGCCAATGAAAAAAAATGAATGAAGCCTGCACGTGAGAGGGCGTGTTGAAGAGATAATTAAGTAAATAAAAGTGTGCTCTGACATCTTAAGCTTTTAGATGAGATGGTCACACACTTCAATAGATTTTAATCTCGTGTTTCACTTTTGGTAGGAGTTGATGCCAGGAGGTGTAAATTCCCCAGTTCGTGCTTTCAAGTCAGTTGGCGGACAACCTATCATTATTGACTCCGTGAAGGGCTCTCGTATGCGGGACATAGATGGTAACGAGTACATTGACTATGTCGGATCGTGGGGTCCAGCTATAATCGGTCATGCAGATGATGAGGTTCAATTTTCTGCTTTTAACTCTATGTTCAGCTTGAAATTTCGCTCGCTGTGCGTTTATTTGGCCTGCTCATAACTGATCTGCATGCTTTGTATTTGGTAACATGTTTCAGAAACACAATCTTAAAGCTGTTTCTTTTTTCTTTTCTTTTTTTTGGCTCCCATTACGTTAGAAAAGTTTTTTTTTAATAGAACCCTTGTCCTGGAATTATTTGGCCTTAGATGAATTTTACGATTACCAAGAACATATGGTTTAAGTTTTTTCTTTTGTTCATTTATTAAATGGAAGTCACTATATGACGTTCAATCGTTCATGTCATAGACAGTTCTCATGATAAAGTGAAGACTCAAGTAGAACATAGTAGACCTAGGTGGGAATTGTCTAAATGCTTCCTCCATTTGTTTCTCCTCCTTTCTGAGAAAGAAGAAGACCGATACGTCAACTGGATTCTCTTGAGCTCAGCTTTAATAACTATTGTGCAAGACACCTCAAAATCTTCTATGCCCCTGTCTTATTGCGTTGTACAATGAGAAATGTCTTAGCACTGTATGGGGGGGAGGGGGGATCTTGGTGGTTGTGGATTGTGGAAGGTCTAGGGACGAAGACAAGAGAGTGAAATTTTGTATTGCTTTTTCAGTTGTTTTTTTACGCGACAATCCTGGTATGACCTTTTCCTGCAGGTGTTAGCAGCATTGGCTGAAACAATGAAGAAAGGAACGAGTTTCGGTGCTCCATGTCTTCTTGAAAACACTCTGGCCGAGATGGTTATTTCAGCTGTTCCAAGCATAGAAATGGTTCGGTTTGTCAACTCTGGTACAGAGGCATGTATGGGAGTACTACGGCTGGCTCGTGCTTTCACTGGCCGACCTAAGATCATCAAATTCGAGGGTTGTTACCATGGTCATGCTGATCCATTTCTTGTTAAAGCAGGCAGTGGTGTTGCCACCCTAGGACTTCCCGACTCCCCTGGAGTTCCAAAGGCAGCTACTACTGATACACTGACAGCGCCTTACAATGATATTTCTGCTGTTGAGAGTCTCTTTGAGGAGCACAAAGGCGAAATCGCTGCTATAATTCTTGAGCCTGTTGTTGGAAATGCTGGCTTCATTCAACCTAATGTAGATTTTCTTGCTGCCATTCGCAAGATCACCAAAGAAAATGATGCACTTCTTATTTTCGACGAAGTCATGACTGGATTTAGGTTGGCATATGGCGGAGCTCAGGAGTATTTTGGAATAACTCCAGATTTGACAACACTTGGGAAGATTATTGGCGGTGGCTTGCCAGTAGGTGCATACGGAGGAAGGCGGGATATTATGGAAATGGTAGCACCTGCTGGACCGATGTATCAAGCCGGGACCCTAAGTGGAAATCCATTGGCCATGACTGCTGGAATTCACACGCTTAAGCGATTACAGGGAACAGGTACATACGAATACTTGGACAAGATCACCGGTGAACTTACACAGGGAATCTTGGATGCTGGAAAGAAGACCGGTCATGCAATGTGTGGCGGGTACATAAGGGGGATGTTTGGCTTCTTTTTCGCGGAGGGTCCTGTCAATAACTTTGCGGATGCAAAGAAGAGCGATACAGAAAAATTTGGCAGATTCTATAGGGGAATGCTGGAGGAAGGTGTATATTTTGCACCATCACAGTTTGAGGCTGGATTTACTAGCTTAGCACACACTTCAGAGGATATTCAAAAGACAGTAGCTGCAGCTGAAAAAATTCTAAAGCAAATTTAACTACTAGGCTTCGTTCATTTGTATCCTAGATGGAAATGTTTTTCCTTTTTGGCGAGAAGAACAAAACGTGATTCGTACTGAGAGGTTTTGTAACATATCTTTTATTCGGTAGCATTTGCACTCCTTTTCGGTTGTTATTCTTTACTCATTTTGGAGTATATCCCTAATCCCTCTGTACTGTAGCTTGGTAGGCACTAGGTATTCAGCAATGCAAAACTTAATACGCTACAACACATACATATATGCTACAATCAACACACCCGTGTAATAAACATTAGCTTCAAAATCTGATGTTGGCTATTACAATTCATTAATGTAGTGTATACACCCATGAAATATATTATAATCCATACACACTAGAAAGAAATATATACCAGCTTTACATGCAAGCTCCATGTCCTTTATATATAGGATTGATGCAATCAACCAAAAAGAAGTATCTCAGAAAACACGATATTCAGGTAACTTCAAACAAAGAGGTATATCGAGTTTTAAGCAGGCTGTGACTGGTATGATCGACGCCTGAGTTGAGACTCTGAATTAGGCTGCTGCAAGTAGATTTTGGTTGGATCATTGGGGTCAACATAACTGCAAAATTGACAAACATAATAAGTATTCAGCACACCAGCTAGCATATTGAGAAAAAGGATCTTTAACAATTTTTATTGTAAAAGGTACAAGCAATGTGACATACGCATGTCTCATCATCTCATCAACTGGAGTTTGTGCAGCTTGGAGAGGATCCACCCGTGGCTCTGCACTGGACTGTTGCTGAGATCGTCTCACGGAGGCGATTAAATTGAAAAATAATGGCACAAAAGTCCCACATCCACCTTCCTTGAACAAAATTTTGAATGAATGTGTGGAGTACAAAGCCCTGTTTTCATTATCTGGAACAACCTGAAATTGGCCAGAATCAATCATCTATAGTAGTGCACATAATCCAAACATATCTGAATTTATCTATTCAACTTACCGGATCAACATTTCCGGAAATGTTGTTGCAGTGGAATACTGGTTGATTAAATTTTTCATCATGAATAAAGAGCTGCAGAATGAAGTTAAAGTTGGTCAAACAAAAGTAGCTTGTATCATCCAGGAATTTTTTCAGAACAAAGCGTAAAAAGATTAACAGGGGGGAAGAAAAAAAAAGAATTCAGCAAAGTTTACTAGGAAAATTTTGGGCCATGAAGCAACAGAACAAAAGTACCAGAAACCACAGAAGCAACCTTATCCCAACAACAACAAAAAAAGGCACAGCAGCACGAATGATCAACACCAGACATCCAAACCTAAGGTGATAAACACAAGAAATAGTATGCTATCTGAAGCTAGCATCAACCAGATAACGGACTTCTGGGGAAAGTATACATGTCGGGGCTACGGCAAATGCAAAATTCAAATGTCTAATGCTCTGCCACCTGCAGCAATGCAAGTGGCACACACGCAGGTAAAGCAACTTGGTCTCTTAAGAATATTGTCTTTCTTTTTTACCTTGAAACCACCATATCCTAAGTTGCACATTATGCATTTCATGTTCCAGTTGCATATGATTTTCACGGAATGCTATACAAGTCGCACCTTTTTAATTTAAGGGAAACTGTCAATGGAGTCAGAGATGAACAAGTTATCCCTTTACTTTGATTAAACAAATATTTCCCCTTTACTTTGGTTTTGATAATAACTTCTTGATATTCTAGTAAGAGCAGCAAAAGAAAGTTTGTGTGTCTTCCTTCTCGGATCCACAAGAAAAAATCTTCTCGGACGAGGAACCGGAATCCAACATATGACCCTGCTAGCACGTTGGACATATAAGTGTAACATACCAAGGGCATGTCAAAAGCAATGAAATCCACAGGCTTCTTTGCAACAAAGACCATCCGAATATTCGACAAGTAAATCGTTCCTCTTGTTTTTATTTTTCCTGCACTGTTAGCGAACACTCATCAACACAAAGTGATGAACTAAAAGAAACTAAAGAACAGGAGAAAGAAAGAGAGAGAGGGCAATGCAAGAATTATGTGTTCAAAGAAAGGTAGAACTAAACACAAAATAAAGCAAATGCAGGCATCCCACGCAAACTATCTTATTCCTCTATACCATATATCCACATAAATGATAAATAAGTTCCTTGTGCAATTTCTAATTACCATGGTATAAATAATTTCCTTATGCACTAACCTATCAACTGATCAAATGTCCAAGCCTGTGTTAAGACATTTAATTGTTTTAAAGTATCCATGTAAATATATCATTGCAAGCCCAAAATCATACAGCCATATGTACTCAAATGTTGAGCAGTTCATATTGCAGCCCAAGCAAGTTCGTCCCAATAACCATATTAAATAGAAACAAATGGTGGATAGTTTTTTATAGGTACAAATAAATGGTAGTAGTAGTAGTTGAAGTATAGCATGCAAAAGTTGACAAGTGCAGTTCCAATTGTTGCAGCTACTACTACTGATGTGGCTTTTTGAACACCCTCTTTGTGTCCATGGTACAGAAATACAGGCAAACCTCCTAATGCATTAGGAGTACCATCTACTGCAATTGTAACATATTGGAGAACCTAAATCTAAGAAGATAAGAAAATGCGATACTATAATCTAAAAGTTCTCATAAACATCCAGGTGTAATTTCCACCTCGGATTTTGGAGAGGTGACCTATAATCTAAGGCAATTTTTGAATTCCCTTTACCACTAAACTAGAATCTTCTATTAAGTCAAGGGAATTCAACGGTTTATATAACCAAAAAACCTTGTTTTTGCCCTATTATGTAGTATAATTTTTCGATGAAGGAGACTCAAGTGAAAACTCGTTTTTGCCCTATTATGTAGTATAATTTTTCGATGAAGGAGACTCAAGCGAACCCCTTCCACCAGCAACAGGTACCAAGTAACTCTATCTATGGGATACCTGCCACCTCCCACGCGACACCAGATAACTCTACCCACCAGGGCAGATTTGAACATGCCACTAGGCTACACACCCTGAGGTGCTAACATTTATTAGGAATATCTAAAGCAGAAATCAGAATCACAAAAAAACAATCATGTTCAACAGAAAGAAACCCATTAAGGAGATGGAAGTTCAAATAATTACGAAATGAAAATGGTAAAAATTAATGATGCGACTATATACAGATCCAAAGAAACAATAGAAAGATAGAATCTATAATTAAGCTTCAATCCCAAACTAATTTCTTTCATTCCCAATCCCAGAATATCCAATTTACTCAATTTCGCCCCGATTCTTTCAGAGACAACTAATTTAAAAAGAGAGAAATAACAGTTTGGTCGATTACCCAGGGATTTTATCGATCTCAAACTCAACACCATCTCTAGAAAGGACAAACAATTCATTGAGGAAAGGGACGGGCATTCCGTTTGGAAATAGTTGAGGATTCAGTGCCATTTTTTCTGATCGGAAAAAGAGACCCTCTTCAACCGACTTGAGAGAATGTTGTATTGAATCTGGATTCTGGAATGTGCGCACACTGATTGTATTATAGAGGTGTTATGAATAAATGTAAGGCAGTGGCGGTTTCGTGAAAGACCTGGACTTGTTTTGACAAGTGTGCCTCTATTACCAAATAGCTATAATATATTAGAAATTTATTTAATTATATCTTATAGCTTTTAATAAATATCTAGATTTTTCTTTGTAGATTGCTCCTTAAA
This sequence comes from Nicotiana undulata, assembly GCA_005239495.1. Classification (NCBI taxonomy): domain Eukaryota; kingdom Viridiplantae; phylum Streptophyta; class Magnoliopsida; order Solanales; family Solanaceae; genus Nicotiana; species Nicotiana undulata. Next base: position 154,858 of record ML291490.1, on the reverse strand, counting down.
AGATTCTCGTCCATTATTAGTGCCTTCAATTAAGGTAATCAATTATATCAACAACAATAACTACTCAGGTCCCACAAAGTGGGGTCTGGGGAGCATAATGTGTACGCATATCTTACCCCGATAAGGCAGATAGACTGTTTCCAATCGACCCTCTGCTCAGGAAAATAAAAACAAGAAAAGAAAAGACAATTTATTAGTAACTCTAGCAGAAATCGTAGAAATAGTAACCTAAGCATGAAAATCATAAAATAAATGATATGCCATATATTAGCCAGAAACTACCGTCCGGGGGCTCAATAAAATCCGCAAGCCATCTATGGTAAACCCTATCCAACCCCGCCTCACCCCGGGAATGAAGTAAGAAAAGCTCTAGTACCCCCTATCCTACCACCCTGATGCTTGACCTCCGGACCTTCTTATCAAGGGTCATGTCCTCGGTAATCCGCAATTTTGCCATGTCCTGCATAATCACCTCTCCCCAATACTTCTTTGGCCGCCCTCTCCCTCTTCTCGAACCCACCACCGCCAGCCGCTCACACCTCCTCACCGGGGCATCAAGACTTCTCCTCTGCACGTGCTCGTACCATCTGAGCCTCGCTTCCCGCATCTTATCATCCACTGGAGCCACGCCCACATTCGCCCGAATATCTTCATTCCTAATCCTATCTAACCTAGTGTGCCCGCACATCCACCTGCGCATCCTCATCTCTGCTATCTTCATCCTCTGAATATAAAAGTTCTTAACCGACCAGCACTCTGCCCCATACAACATGGCCGGTCTAACCAGAATTCTATAAAACTTACCTTTGAGTTTCGGTGGCACTTTCTTGTCACATAAGACTCCTGATTCAAGCCTCTATTTCATCCATCCCGCCCCTATACGACGAGTTACGTCCTCGCCGATCTCTCCGTCCCCCTGAATCACCGACCCAAGGTACTTGAAGTTGTCCCTCTTGGGGATGACCTGAGATCCAAGCTTCACGTCCCTACCTGCTTCACTCGACTCGGTGCTAAACTTGCACTCCAGGTACTCTGTCTTAGACCTGCTTAATTTGAAACCCTTAGACTCAAGGGTCTGTGGCCAAACCTCCAGCCTCTCGTTAACACCGACCCTCGTCTCGTCAATCAGAACTATGTCATCAGCAAATAACATACACCATGGCACATCCCCTTGAATATGATGTGTCAGTGCATCCATCACCAAGGAAAATAGGAATGGGCTAAGCGTAGATCCTTGATGAAGCCCCATAACCACCGGGAAATGCTCTGAGTCACCTCCCACCGTCCTAAACTTAGTCTTAGCTCCATCGTACATGTCCTTGATCGCTCTGATGTAGGATTCCGGCACGCCATTTACCTCCAGACATCTCCACAGCACCTCCCTAGGGACCTTGTCATACGCTTTCTCCAAGTCAATAAAAACCATGTGCAGGTCCTTCTTCTTATCCCTGAACTGTTCCACCAATCTCCTAACAAGGTGGATAGCTTCCGTAGTGGAGCGACCCGGCATGAAACCAAACTGGTTGTCGGATATAGACGTCGTCTTCCTCACCCTCGCCTCAACCACCCGCTCCCAGACTTTCATGGTATGACTTAGTAATTTGATACCCCTATATTTGTTACAACACTGGATATCACCTTTGTTCTTATACAAGGGCACCACTGTACTTCATCTCCACTCATACAACATCCTCTTAGTCTTAAAAATTACATTGAACAACCCAGTTAGCCTTTCCAGTCCTGTCCTACCCATACATTTCCAAAACTCAACCGAAATTTCGTCCGGCCCGGTCTCTCTACCCCTACTCATCCTACGCAACGCCCCCGTGACCTCATCCACCCTAATGCGCCTGCAATACCCAAGATCACGACGACTCTCCGAATTCCCCAGCTCCCCTAACTCTATATCCCGATCCCCCTCCACGTTAAGGAGACCACAGAAGTACGACTGCCACGTCTGCTTAATCTGAGACTCCCCCATAAATACTCTACCATCCTCGTCCTTGATGCACCTCACTTGGTCTAGATCCCGAGCCTTCTTCTCCTTCGCTTTAGCCAACCGAAATAACTTCCTATCCCCGTCTTTTTCCCCCAATTCCTCGTACATACGACCAAAAGCCGCATTCTTGGCCTCCGTGACCACCAACTTTGCCTCCTTCCTCGCCACCTTGTATCTCTCTCTGTTCACCCTCCTCTCCTCCTCACTTTTGCTCCCTGCCAACTTCGCGTACGCTACCTTCTTCGCCTCCTCTTTTCCCTGGACTACATCATTCTACCACCAGTCGCCTTGATGCCTGCCTGAATAACCCTTCGCTACGCCTAGCTCATCACTCGCCGCCTCCCTCACAAAGTTCGCCGTCGCTGACCACAAAGCGCTCACGTCCCCAGTACTCCTCCAAGCTCCACTATCAGATAACCTCCTCTCCAACTCCTGGGATTTCTCCTTAGTCAGAGCTCCCCATCTAATCCGCGGTCGGCCCCGAGCATCCTTTCTCTTCCTCTTCACCCAGATTCCGACGTCCACCACTAAGAGTCTATGCTGAGTCGCGGGGGACTCTCCTAGGATAACCTTGCAATCTTTGCACAACCCTCTATCACACCTTCTGATGAGGATGTAGTCAATATGAGTCTTCACCCCCGAACTTTGGAAAGTAACCAGATGCTCCTCCCTCTTCGGGAAAGACGAGTTCTCAATCAGCAGCTCAAAAGCCCTAGCGAAATCTAGCAGCGAAGTACCTCCTCCGTTCCTATCCCCAAGGCCAAAGCCCCCATGCACCTCGCCATAACTACCAGCGGCTGACCCAATATGGTCATTAAAATCCCCTCCAATAACTAACCTTTCAGAAGGAGGAATACTACTCACCATCTCGTCCAGACCCTCCCAGAAGCGCCTCTTAACCTCCTCATCCAGGCCTGCTTGCGGCGCGTAAGCGTTGATAACATTGAGGGTGCATTCATCAATCACCAACTTAATAGATGTTAACCTATCATTCACTCGCTTAACCTCAACCACGGACTCCCTATGGTCCCTATACACCAAGATGCCCACTCCATTCTTACCCCTCACGACCCCAGAGTACCACAATTTATACCCGTCTACATTCCTCGCCTTCGACCCTACCCACCTAGTCTCCTGAACACAAGCTATGTTGACCCTCCTCTTCTATAGAATCTCGCCAACTCATTGAACTTACCCATCAGCGTACCTATGTTCCACGACCCAATCCTCAATATACGAGCTCCCACTTTCCCCTTCCCCTCCTTGCCTCCCGTCCCAACCGCTGGCCCACTCCCCACCCCCCTGCTTACCCCTGACACCCCCCGAGGACATGACCTTACACTACCATCCCCGACTAGGGGTGGGCATATATCGGGTAAAACCAATAACCCAGACCTTTAATTATTTATTGGGTTATCGGTATTGGGTTATTGGGTTAACGGTTCGGTAACAGGTTAAAAAAATAATTAATGGGTTATCGGTTCGGGCTCGATTTGCAATTCTGTTATTGGGTAAAAACCTATCACCCAATAAGGATTAACTAATTTACTAGTTTACCCTTAAGTATATACATACTATACTAGGGTTTCATAATTCGTTTTCCCTATTCTTTCTCACTTCTCAGTTTCTCTTTCTCAGTTTTTCAATTTCTCCGCCGCACCCATACCTCACCAGTTCATAATTCTGTTTCTGTTGCTGTAACTGAGATGTTGAGGAATCATGTTTGAGCACTTACCAGATCTGGATGAGTAAAAATGTCAAGGAAATTAGAATTTAATTGATTTATTAATTTGTTGTATGTGTCTGTTCAATTTGACAATCTGCAGTGTGGAGCATGTTTTCTTATGCTTTTTGATTGTGTATTTTCTAAAATAAGAATTTGCAATCCTATGAAAGATACTAGATATGATTTTCAACAGATTTGGAGTAAAGAAGTGCTGAGTTATCCAGAATGATAGTGAATACAAAAACTTGTTCTTCTGTCAATTTCTACTATTCTTATGTGTCCCAGGAGTGTTCCTTCTGGAAGTTTAAACTTGAACACTGTTGTAAACATCTTATCTCTGATACGTAAGATGGGTGTAGTTCTATTTATGTACTGATCTCTAGAGTTTATATTCTTGAAAGAGTATATTCTGTTATCATTGTCGTCGTTGTATTCTTGAAAGACTGCAAGACCCCTATTATGTAGTTGCTGAATGCTAATAGGGTTGTATCTCACACCCAATTCCAGTTTTCCCCAAAGGCCAAGTCTTATGTAGTAAGTTGTCATTTGTTCTTGGAAATTTGTCATCATCACTTTTCTGATTTCCCTCATGTTGTGAACTTTTGTACTATGCCTTTACAGGTTCATATTTAGACCAAGAAACAAAAGTTGTAAAGACCATAACTTGTGTTGATACATTGCGAAACTGTTTTAGTTGTTTTATCTTATTGGGTAAACTGATAACCGAACCGATAATGATTGATAGCCGATTAACCGATAACCAATATCTTATCGGTTTGGTTATCGGGTTATGATATTTGTAAACCGATAACCGATAAGCAAAACCGATAATATTCATAACCGAACCGAACCGACCGATGCCCACCCCTATCCCCGACCACAGCCACTATACCTCGGATAGACTACGGGAAACACTAGCCAGGGACCGAACCAGGAAATAACAGGAAGCGTGCACAAGAACTCTAACAGTATGCTGAAAATGATGCTAGCTAAAAAACCACACTTTAACTATCGTAAATGATAGACAAGAAAGCGGGAGGTACCAACTCCCGATGGAAAAAACCTGGAAATATGCCTTGATGCGCCCGAGGTCAACTCCCGCCAACTCTTGCACACCACGGCCAGTGATGCTCCGCTCTTCTTGCCCACACGCCTCAAGCTCGCCTCGTCAGCCGCAACTAGTAACCTGAAAACCACACACAACCACCACGAAACAAATATGGGGGAGGGCTGCCTGAACACAAAAAGGGGGAGGGGGGATGCCTGAAATAAAGAAAGAAAGAAAAAAAGGGAGAAGGGGGGACAGGGGGGCCAGAGGTCACCGGCGGGAAACCTAGGGTTTCGAAAAGGGGGGAAAGCAGCATTGGTAGGGGGCGGGGTTAGGGGGGTAAGAAAGGGGGAGGGGAAGAGGGGCAGAGAACAGAGGATAGGCGACGCCGACCGGGAATACCGGCTCTGTCACCGGTGAAGCAACTTGAAGAAGGCGGGGAAGAGAGAGGAGAGGGGGAAGAGGGGAAGGAAAGAGGGCTGGGGGAGAGGCGGGGGGAGAGGGAGGGGGTGTCTTACCTGGGATGACCGACGCCGGTAGACCCACCAGAGAGAAACAGTCGACGGGAGGGAAAGAGAAGGTGGGTACAGGCTAAGAGAGAGAAAGAGCTAAGAGATAGAAAAGAAATCAATTAAGGGAGTCAATTATATCCTTTTCTCTTTTTTTCCCTTTCCACTGTTCTCTTCTCTCTCCTTTTTATGTACATCAAAATCCCTTAATTTATGCCAGAATCTCCAACTTCTCTCTTCCCACCATTACTGACAGCTTTATATTATTAAAAAATCATCAATTATATCATTTTTTGCTGAAAGACCGGACAACACTGAAAATGAAGAAATATTAAGGAATTGTATGATAATTGTATTTGAATTGTGTCAGATACATCAATGCTTAAAACGTAATTGTATCATACTTGTATCACAATTGGATCAATATGGTACATTAATACCCAAAATAATACTTGGTACAATACTAATAAATTAATATATAATTATCATATATATTAGTGATACAAACCGTGAAATTTGTCACGAACTCACAACTGCTCGATCGTAACAATATACAATGAATATACAATTATCATAGATTTGTACTACAATTCCTCCAACAATTATGATACATAGACAATTATTATACAATCACGATACATTTCTGAAAAATTATGATACAATTATGATTTTCATCCTCTTCAAGTTTCAATCACAACCCTATACTAAAAATCTAATATAATCGTATTATAATTGTATTAGCATTGTCAAGTATTATTTTGGGTATTGATGAATCATATGCAAGTNAAAAAAAAAAAAAAAAAAAAAAAAAAAAGATTCAAAACTTACCCACAACTTGATTGTAAAGCAATATTCTGAATTTCGTTTGCATTGTATCAATAAGAAAGAGAGATTTTTGGTGATAAGTAAGAAAGAGGAAATTTGGGTTTGAAAAGCTTTGGAAAAAGAAAAGAATCGACAATTTTAGAGGGATAAAAGTGGTTACAAAAAATTAAGAGAGATTTTGTGTGAGTTATCAAGAGAGAGAAAATATTTTTGAAATCCTTTGGAAAAGGAACAAAATCTTAAATGTTGGGGTTATTGAAAATGGGGGTGGGTGTCATGTAACTGATAGACTAAATTTAAGGGATGTTGAATTTTCCTCTTTTTTATGATTTTGTACATAACTTGTAAATATAAATATACAAGTAATTAATAAGGAGCCTAAATAAAGGAGGTAAATAGGTTTCTATTATAGTATAACTAGGTAAAAATCTCTTGTTATGAATCAACACCAGCCCCAATCAACACAAGCAGTTATTGGGCCGAGACCAAGCAGTATGGGTAAAAATAGCACAACCTAACTAGTTTTCGGACTGGTCATCCAAAAATAGCTAGTGTTGTAAAGTCATTGAAAAATAGCCACTATTTTACTGCAACACAGAAAGTTCCACCATAATATACTGGAGATCGGTGCACTTGTGTATGAACTTCCAGCATATTATGTTGGAACTCCAACACGGGGAAAGTTCCAGTATAATATAGTGAAGATTGAAGCACTTGTGTATGAACTTCCAACATATTATGCTGAAACGGTATATTATGCTGGAACTCCAGTATATTATACTGGAATTCCAGTATACTTATGCTAGAACTCTAGTATGATATACTTATAGTGGAGTATTTTCCGGATTTTGAACAATATTTTCGTTCAGATTTATCTTTACATGAAAAGTGACTAAAATTCGATTACTTTTGAAACTGTGGCTATTTTTGAATGACCACTTGTAAATCTGGCTATTTTTGAATTTCTCCCGCAGTAGGGCCAGGTTAATTTTGGGAAGAATTAACTCAAATAGCCACTCACCCAATCGCGTAAAATAAAAATAGTTGGTGAATGTATAATTCAGTTATTATATGTGTATAATCGAGTATAATTAATATATAATCTATGTATATGGCTAAAATAAGTAAACAATGAATTTGGCCGGCTATTTATTTAATCTTCACACAAATGGCCAATCGGGTTGCTATTTATTTTTCCTAGCCGATATACGTAAATTATACACTTATTGTATATAAATTAAATATATATTATATATTTGTCGATTATTTTTAGTTTAAGTGGTTAAGTGAAGGGCTATTTAGGTCAATTCCATGGTTGAGTAGTAGGCACAAGAATGGTTCTATTATAAGGGCAATGGTTTGTGATTTGGGGTTATGTGAAAATTGTTGAGAAAAATGTCCGAATCCTCTCATCCCCAATTCTGAGTCTGAACTTCTCATCTCCCCTTCTTCTTTATCCCTTGTATTTTAGTATCGCTAATTCCTGTAACAGTTGTGAAAATAACTGGTTTGTTACAGCTCTACGTTCCGCAGCCTTCGAAAATACTTCAAAAAGTACAAAACAAGAATTTATATTGTGTCCTTTTAGTACGAGGATTATGATATTTTCTACCCTGGTTATCAGACAGTGTTTTAACTTTGGCCATATCCTAATTAAGCTGCCTCTTTCTTTAAAAAAAATTCTGATGAACACCGTTTTTTATTATAGAAAAGATACATTTAACTAATATAAAGTATTCTAATCAATAAAATTTTAGCAACTATAAAAGAATCTAGCTTATATACATTGACCGCGTACTAGGGAAAAACTTTCACTCTCTTTTTCACAGCATTCCAATAGGATAATCACACTGTAAAATTGAATGTTTATTAAGAGTATCTAGCGCTATAAAAGGAAAATTGGATAAATTTTCCATATTGCAATAAATGTCAATAAAAATCCAAGTTTTTATTTGCAAATTAAACAATATAACAATATACTAGCACTTCTAGTTTTTCACTAACATACTAGCATCTCTAATGACAATTCTTCACGTAGTTGCTCTTTTGATAACTTGTAAATTCAAATGATAGGCACTCAAAAGTTTCTGCAACAGAATGCACTCAGAACTCCGTAACCGGAGGTCTCGGATTCGAGTTCTGGGTATGGAAAAATCCTTGGTAGGGAACGTTTTCTCCCGAATGGGGCCTACGCGACGCGAATCCGGATATAATCGGGCTCCAATGCAGTTACCGGACACCGGGTGGGAAACCAAAAAAAAAAAAAAAAATGAACTTGAGAGCATATCACAACAGCTACATCCAATTAAAACTATGACAATGAAATTCCTGAAAGTGCTTATGTTATTATCTCACAGAGAGCTACTTGAGAAAGAAAAAGCTCCATTTTTTTCCAAAGTCTTGACCATGTTTTATGCTTCTCATGAAATGAAAATCTCTCTTTGAAGCAAGCAACTATATATGTATTCAAAGCCAAAGGCTACTGAACCCTGTCATAACACCAGACAGTTGCTTAGGAAAGGTAATGTTATTGTTCTCCACATGCCTATGATCACATTATTCGTCTTCTCTCGTGTTAATCTTGCTGTATCTGTCTCTCTTATATTCCTAAGAAAAGTATATGTTGCAATCATGGGAGCAGTCAAAATGTAAAGAAGTAAACCCATGAAGAAGCGCGGGGAAGGGGGGGGGGGGTCAATATGTAGTATGTATATGTACTTATTCTTGACACCCCTTGAACACATGTGGCTCCGCCACTGCATGGGAGCAGTCACACCATTTTATAAGACAGGGTTTGGCATTTTGCTGTACCTACTCTATGACCTACTTGATCACATAGATCTCCCAGTGTATATGAATTGTGTCATAAAGTAGGAAGCAAATAGAATATCAATCAAAGCTTATAGATTCAAGATTCAGCAATTCCTTATATTATGAGCTTCTACCAGATATGCAGTCTTGCACCATTTGCTACTCCGGATGATAGTTTAAAAACTTCAGCAACTCGAAGAGTTAGCAGAGTTTGAAAAGAAACAGTAAAATCAAACACATTCTAGAAAGTAGAAATTGTATCTCGATATGTAAAGAAGAATCATACTAACCTTAGGGACAAGTAGTTGTTAAAAGAGCCTTCAGGTAACAAAGCATGATATACTACCCTGAACCACCCTACATTAGAGAAACAATCTACAATAAGCAACATAAGGGGGAGTTGCAAATCTCCACAATATACATAAACCTCCTCGATTTCCTACCAGAATAGTTAGGAGGTAGCTCTGTGTCAACTCGAAATAAGACTAACCAGAACATAAGGAGGCGCTGAAATCTCCACGACATACATAAACCTTCTCGATTTCCTACCAGAATAGTTAGGAGGTAGCTCTGTGTCAACTCGAAATAAGACTAACCAGAACATAAGGAGGCGCTGAAATCTCCACGACATACATAAACCTTCTCGATTTCCTACCAGAATAGTTAGGAGGTAGCTCTGTGTCAACTCGAAATAAGACTAACCAGAACATAAGGAGGCGCTGAAATCTCCACGACATACATAAACCTTCTTGTTTTCCTACCAGGATAGCTAGCACGCATGCCTAGCTCTCTGCCAACTTGAAATAAGACAAACCAGATGTTACAAAATCATTTTGTTCTCACTTTCGGAGGTCGGATAACTTATCTACATGCTTCTAAACTTAAAAGATTCAAAAAGAAATTCACAAGCACAAAGAATTTAACCACATCTTACCTAATCGGATGCAAAATTAAGCTGAAAGGTGTTGTTAATCTCATATGCTGCAGAGCAGAATCCTCCCAGTTGCTGTAAAAAATATCAGATGCTGCAGTATAGATCCTTTCCTCCTCCAAGTTGAAGCAGCACATGATAAAATAAGGCATCATGTCATCCGTAAATGTATAGGACACTGTAACATTTTTATAACTACACTATCTTCTGAGTACTAGGGAGGAATTTATAGCATGAAGATCATTAACGTAAAATCATCTGGCACTCATCGCACATTTATTATGGAATAGACATCAAGCTGCAGCAAAAATTATCTGGTCCATAATCAATTTAAGAAAGCTCGAGTGTAAAAATATTTTCTTTCCTCCATTTCTATATATTCGATTCAACAACATTTCACATGATCAATCAAGATCCTGTTCAAGTTATATTCATCAGTCTTATTGATTTCACTTCTCAGTGTCCCATGTACCAGTTGATCAGTTGCAAGTGAATCAAGTAATGCTTTAAAAATGATTCGGAAAGGGAGGCGGGGACAGGGGAATTGGGCAGGGCGAGAAATGAATATTTCATTTTATCCAGTATGGTATCAACTCAATTATTGAGTAGAAAACATCCCATTCAAGATAACACAAAGTAAGTTCATGAAAGTCCATAGCATTCTTTTGAGTAGGAAAGTTTAGCTCACAACTGATAGTTTCAACAAATTACAGAACTGAATTAAATGGAAACCTCCACGGTTTCCTTACAAAACATTCATGTGGAACTACAGGTTTTCATAGTCCACACACTTGTCCCTATTATCTCTAGTAACCACTTGATCAAGTAGCTTATTATGAGGTCTGCAACAACAAAAGTGGAAATCCCCACCAAATACATCACAAGTAAATCCCCTGGTACTTGTGTCCCTTGTTATCTTCTTCCCACAGCTACAACAACACCCAAAATTTGGAGAATTTAAAGGCTAACAAATTCGACGAAGCAAACAACCTAATCCTAGCAATAATTCATCACTCACTAGAACCTAACTCCCAAAATTCAACAACAGTTTCTCATGTAACACAACATGAAGAAATTAGAACATTAACACATATTTATACGATATATTAACAACAACAACAACAACAATAATAATAATATCCATATCTTCAGCGTCCGTCGTCGTCTCTTCTACCAGAAGAAGGCTGCGGCGGACCTGATAAAGAAGCTAGCAAATTGAGGTGTCCTTGAGACATGGGTAAATAATTCCCCACTCTAGCTGCTGAAGCCTCTCCCATCTGCTGCTGAAAGAATCTTGAACTCTGCAAACTTAACGCTGCTGATGTTGGCGCCATCATTTCTGGTGGCGCCGCAGCGAAGCTCCAAACTTGGCCAAAATCTGGCCGAGCTGGAACAGCCCAGAACCCGGACGTGGGACCCACAACTGTAGCTGCAGGTCCCACATCCTCCTTATTCCCGTTTTCAATGCTCTCATCATCAGGCCGGAGGCGTTTCCCGAGTATAAACGGAGCAGGAGAAATCAACGGCTGTGATGATGGCGGCTGCTTATGATCAAGCGGAGCCGAAAGGGATGAATTTAATATCGATGACGATGAGCTTCGAACTGAAACCGATACAGTAGAGAAACTAGCTGGTATTGTACCAGTACCAGTTGCAGCTATAATTGACGGCTCAGCTTGACGAAGCAACCATTCAATAGTTTGACCATCGGACTTGTGACCTAGTTCACGAGTGAGCTGAAAAACCCTAGCTGCACATACAATTGGCATCCTTATACGCCTTCCTCTACCGTCAACTTTGCTATGACGGTCTTTTACTGGCGGCTTTTTCACTGTTAAAGCGCCGTTTGTACCTCCAGAAGGATTTTGCTGTTGCTGCCTTTGATGAGGATCAATTATAGCTCCGTTTCCTTCTGCTGACGTCGACATAGAAGCAAAAAATACAGGCTCAACAATACTCAAATTGTATCCCAACAATGAAGAAGTAACAAATTTGATAACCAAATTCTGAGTAATGTGTGCTTAGGAGGGTAAATAGAGAAAAAATTGCAGCTCAACAAAGGAATAGAAAAAGATTACTTGAGAAATAAGTTGAAGAAATGGTTGATAAGAGTTCAACAATGGAGGAAAAGGAAGGTGAAAATATGGGGAGAAGGGCTCAAATGATTGAGAAGCAGGAACTGGTGGAGACAGGAGAGGGGCACATGGGTGGTGGGGACTAGTACTTATCTTACACAAAATTCACAGCTCATTGCTACTGCTCATGTAGTACACCCTCCCTTTAGTTCACGCGCTCACTCTTGTTTGGTAGTTAGCATTGTGAATGGTAAAACCAGGATTGGTTCAAATTGAACCGTAACCCTTAATTGAACTGAAACAATAACAATCTAATAAAATTTTATTAGTTGGAAATAGGGAGGATAGTATGTACGCAGATCTTATCCCTACTCCAAAGGGGTAAAGAGATTGTTTTCGAAAGACCCTCGGCTCAAGAGAACAAAAAGATAAAAGGAGACAATACCAGTATCACCGCAAAAATCATAAAACAAATAGGAATAACATGAAATCCAGAAGAAAAATTCAAAGAAAAAGCGATAGCTAGTAAATAAGTCCAACACTGAAAAGCCAAGTAGTAAGACACGACATTGCCACTAGCTAACTTAGACAAAAACCCTACTAGACTAGACTCACAACGGAACGAAATAAGATTAGACTCAACTACCTCCTAACCTACAACCCTAATATTCGACCTCCGCATCTTCCTATCAAGTGTCATGTCTTACCCTAAGTTTAATGACTTACTGGTATTTGGTTATTGGATTAGCAGTCGGTGAACGAATTAAAATTTTATAATTAATAATTTATTAATTTGGAACGGATTACTTAATTTTCTTATCAAATAAACCATTAACTGATTAAGAATTATTATATCTATATTTTTACTCATTATAAAGCAAATTCTTGGCAGCTTGAGCTTTAACGTTAGCATAACTTGTGTTTTAGGGTAGGATTGAAAATGTTGACAGTTTGATATTTTTCTTCTCAAATAAATCATTTAACTTGGTAGTTGGAAAAAAAAATTCCAAAATTTATGTTTACTGAATTTCTATTACTGGTTAAGGATCTCCAATTTGTATTTTAGCTTGCTTACCGTAAAAGATTAAAGAAGAAGAAACTACCATTAATAATGACAACTTCAATACCGTATTGAAGTGTGATTGTGATTGGATCGTTTACTATTGTTTAATGTCTTACTTATTTATGTAATTTTTATTATTATTTGATTTAGCTGATAAACCGTTTAATAATCGTTAATCTGATACCAATTCACTCATAAGAATAATTTAATAATTTGAAATCTAGATATTCAAAAATTGATAAAATAGATCTGCCATCTTAAGTAAGAAATGAAGATATTAAATATAAAGTTAAAAATATTAATATCATAAGTACCATTTGCATTAAATTTTTGTTTTTTAAAACCCTTTAACATAGATTATATGTCAATCACGGAATCACCCAATTGCAAAAGAAACATGCAAAAATAAATAACTTTAATTATAAAAAGGTTTTAATATTATATTTGGAACAAATAACAACTTACTAACATATGTCATATCAAGAAAGAAAATAGGGAGAATTTAAGCTTTAAAGGTTGTCAGAGTGGGTCCATTCTAATCCGTACTGTGGACCAAAAGTTTCCAGAGAGGGAAATATTTTGAAACTTATTTATATAAATATGTTTTTAAATAGTCGATCAAATTTATTATTTATGTAATTGATAAAAATATATTATAGTATATATGAATTGTTCTTATATTATATATTCGTTTGCTATTTTTATTCTAAGCAGTTATGTTGATGATTACTTAGGTTAGTTTTTCTATACTATTATTTTTTCCATTTAAATTGGTCCCCTAATTTTCCTCATTTACTTTATTGTTAGGTCATTGGTGGGTCCCACAACTTTTTCCTCCCTCTCTCTTGATCAATAATTGGTCTGTTCAGGCTTGAGTTTTAAATGACTTGAGTAGTCTGGCTGTCTGGCATTGTAATTTGTACAACTTCTCTTTATAACCAAAGTGGACAATAAAATGTTGCATGTGTTCCAACAGAGTTTTTAATGTTTTACCAAAAGTAAATAAGCTTTCAACTTGGAAATTTCATACCAAATATTGATTTTCAAATAAAGAAAAAAAATTATTCTGGAAAAAAGTGAATAAAATTCATGGCTAAACATCTCCTAAAGTCCATTAGAAAAGAAAAAAAAAGAGTTGCAACACATGCACCTTTGTGCACATCCTCCCTCCAGTATTTTTTGGTATTCCAAGATTATAGTAGCTTTACACCTTGATTTTATATACTCTTTTATTTTGATTCGTTTAATGTAATTTGATTCAATGTGAAATATTGGAGTACGATAATCTCGTTGTACAAAAACAAGGGGATGTCCAAAACTGCAACAACTATAGGGGTATTAAGTTGTTAAGCCATATGATGAAAGTGCGGGAGAAGGTGATTGAAGGGAGATTGAGGAGGTGCGTGTCCATTTCCGAGAACTAGTTTAGTTTCATGCCGGGACGGTCGGCTACTGGGGCCATTCACATTGTGAGGAGTTTGGTAGAGCGATTTAGGGCGGTGAAGAAGGATTTGCATATGGTATTCATTGACCTGGAGAAAGCATATGACAAAGTACCGAGGGAGGTTCTATGGAGATGTTTGGAGGCTAGAGGTGTGCCTGTAGCATATATTAGAGTGATTCAGAACATGTATGATGGGGCTAAGACACGGGTGAGGACAACAGGAGGAGACTCTGACTACTTTTCGATTGAGATGGGGTTGCATCAGGGGTCAGCACTCAGCCCGTTTTTGTTTTCCTTGGCGATGGATTCTTTGACGCGTCACATTCAAGGGGAGGTGACTTGGTGCTTGTTATTTGCGGATGACATAGTCCTGATTGATGAGACGCGTGGTGGTGTTAACGAGAGGCTGGAGGTCTGGAGATATACTCTAGAGTCTAAGGGTTTCAAGTTGAGCAGGACCAAGACAGAATACTTGGGGTGCAAGTTCAGTGGTGTTACCCAGGAGGCGTACGGGGATGTGAGACTCGATACACAAGTCATTCCCAAGAGGGAGAGTTTTAAATATCTGGAATCTATAATTCAGAAGAATGGGGAGATAGATAAGGATGTTAATCACTGTATCGGCGCAAGATGGACGAAGTGGAGGCTTGCTTCCGGTGTCTTGTGTGATAAGAATGTGTCGTTGAAACTTAAGGGTAAGTTCTACAAGGTAGTGGTCATACCGACTATGTTGTCTGGGGCAGAGTGTTGGCTAGTCAAAGAGTCTCATGTCCAGCATATGAAAGTAGCGAAAATGAGGATGTTGAGATGGATGTGTGGGCATACTAGATTGGATAGAAGTAGGAATGAAGTTATTCGGGACAAGGTGGGAGTGGACCCTGTGGAGGTAATGATGCGTGAGGCGAGGTTGAGATGGTTTGGACATTTTAAGAGGAGAAGCACAGATGCACCAGTCAAGAGATGTGAGAAGTTGGCCTTGGGAGGTGAGAGGAGGGGTAGAGGTAGACCTAAGAAGTCTTGGGGGGAAGTGATCAGGCGGTACATGGCGCAACTTGAGCTGACCGAGGACATGACCCTAGATAGAAGGGTGTGGAGGCGAAAAATTAGGGTGGAAGGTTAGTAGGTAGTCGTGAGTTTTCCCATATCTTCCAAAGTTCGATAGTATTAGTGCTAGTATGGTACCCTTCTCCCCCCCCCCCCCCCCCCCCCCCCCCCTTAGTTTCCTATAGTTGCGTGTCGTGTTTTGTTACTACTTACCTTTGGTAATTCCGTAGTTTGCTAGCAGGATTTCATCATATTCTCGTGTGTTTTCCTAGACTTATCTGTCTAAATATACTTTCTTGCTATTATTTGTTATCGGTACTCCTTCCATATTCTGTGTTGTTATCTCCGATTTAGCTCTCTAACATATGTATTGCTATCACTTGTTATCAGGGCTTCCTTCATTGTCTTTAGCCGAGGGTCAATCGGAAATAGTCTCCCTACCCTTCCAAGGCAGGGGTAAGGTTGCGTACATCCTACCCTCCCCAGACCTCACTTGGTGGGATTATACAGGGTAGTTGTTGTTGTTGAATACAATAACAACAATAATAACAAACCCAGTTTGATCCCAACATATGGGGTCTAGGGAGGGTAGTTTGTACGCAGACCTTACCCCTACCTAATGCAGGTTGTTGTTGTTGATTCAATGTGAAATATTAAAAAGAAATAACTGACTTTTGAAACTTATAATTTAAGACATGCTGCAAAATTCGTTTGTTATAAGAAGAAGCTTATGGATTTAAACTTTAAACCTATTATGACATTTGTTTGGCTAAATCGGAGTTTAAAGCTAAGTCATTTTCAATTATAAAATATGTTATTCTTTTTTAAACGGACTACAAGAAAGCATACTATTATCTCAGTTAAATAATTAATTAAATTATTCAAAAGGAGCACACTTTTATTACTTCATATATTTAAACTCGCTTTCGATTTATTTCATCGCTCAAACATATTTAAAAGAATCATGAAAGTACGAGGTATCACTAAGTTCAACACGGTATCATTTGTTAGGATCAAAATAATCAAGTGTCATGCATAAGCTAGTAAAGCAAATCTTGAATGACGATAAATCAGACAACAAAAGAGAAATCCACTACGTCCACAGATAAAGATGAGCAATCCACTATATAAAAGAGAGTACTAAAAATTAAGAGAACAACCTCATAAAGAGGCAAACACAAGTGACACACTAACACTTGTCCCGAGAAGTTCTTTGTAATGACCCGGTTGGTCGTTTTAAGCATATATATTTGGTTCGTATGTTTGAGGTCGTGAGTAGCTTCGTATGGAGTATTACAACTTGGGTGTATCGTTGGTTTTGGTTTTTTGGTGATTCAATATTTATTTGGAAGAATGATCTTTATTGTAGAAGTTTTAAGTTGGAAAAGTTGATCAAGTTTGACTTTTGTGTATTTGGCCCCCGGATTGGAGTTTTGATGATTTCACTAGGTCAGGATGGTGATTTTTAGATTTGGGCATATGCTCGGATTTGCATTTATATGTTTCTAAAAGGTTTCGATACTATTTGGCAAAATTTGGCAATGTGAAGGTTTGGAAAGTTCAGGGGTTAGAGCGAGAATTGATTTTGGTGTTATTGGATTCAGATTGTGGTTCCGGGAGTTGGAATAGGTTAGTATTTGGAACTTGTGCGCAAAATTTGAGGTCATTCCAAGTTGATTTGATATGATTCAGCACAAGTTTTAGAAGTTGAAAGTTCAAAAATTCATTCAGTTTGATTTGAAGTGTTATTCGTGATTTTTCTGTTGTTGGGTGTGATTAGAGGTCCCTAGTGGATCCGCATTATGTTTGGAGACTTGGGTATGTTGGGATGGGGTTTCGAGGGGCCCGTATGTGTTCCGGATTGATTTAGACCACTTCGGATCATGTTGGCATTGCTGAGATTTTTTATGCCTGGTGTGATTGCACCTGCAGAACTATGGTCAAGTGCGGAGCAGCAGATTTGAACATCGATTCAAAGTCGAATTTGAGTGAAATTAGTATGGTTGGACTCATATTCAAATGAGTTGTCGGAATTTGAGAGTTTTGCCGGGTCACAAAGTACGGGGTCAGATTTGACTTTTTGGTTAACTTTAAGTAATTGATCAAAGATTCGACATTTATCGTTTGGGTTTGTTTCTTTTGGTATTATTTGATATTTTTGAGTTGCTTTTGGCTAGTTCCGAGCCGTTAGGAGATCGATTTGTGCGGGATAGTACTTATAGAGTATTGTTTATCTTGCTTGGTATTTGATTTGGCTTTCTTGAGTAAGTATCTTATCTAAACTTTGTTGAGGCACTAGTTGCGTGAGTTATTTGTGATAGCTACGTGCCATGAGTGCGTATATGTGTGGGGCTTGAGCCCATGTGAGAGCACTAGAGGTATCTATCCATGCTCGGGTAGTTCTTAGGCTATGATATACCTTGAATTGACTTTTATGAGTTATTTGATCCCATGTTTTGAGATTGCATGAAGGCTGATTTCCTGATTGAACTTGATATTTGCTATTCTCGTTTGTCGGTTCGAGATATGATAGCATGCTTTGCACATGCATACACTTTAACATGACACTTATGCCAGTCCAGGAGCATGAAATTTGATATTCATTGATCATATACACATATTATTGTATTTTTGCTTCTATGTGATATGATTTGGACTGGATGCCTTTGACCATGCCGGGCAGAGTATTGTTATGCATGTGACCACACAGGGGTGAATGTATTGTTATGCATGTGACCACGTCGGACAGATTGTATTATTATGCTTGTAACCACACCATACAAATTGTATTGTTATTCATGTAAGCACGCCAGACGGTTTGTATTGTTATGCATGTGACCATGCCGGGCGGATCTATTATATTGAGTCTGTGATCAGGCCGGGCGGACTATGGTATTGAGCCAGTAGTCACGACGGGCTAGTAGCACGTTGAATTGGTCGTGCTTGCTTGTGGATATGGATACATCTCCCTAAGGTCACACTCTCATGTTTGTCTCTTGATGGTGTACACGCTAATTGTGAGAAACCGACAGGTTTCTAGTTGATGTGAGCTATGGGAGAGCCGGTTGTTGTTATTTGGATCGGGTTGCGCGCCAAACGAACTGATATTTAGTTATTGCATTTCATCTTTACTTGCAATTTCCTTGATTGTTTACCTGATATACTTGCATATCTTCCTTATATGTTGGATTGTTGATTGAGTAGAACACTTTAAAATAAAGAATTGTGAGCACCAAAATGGTTTTACATGTATTTTCTTGATTTGATCATATATATGTTCTATACCTGTTGGATTTAAGAACTTGTACATGTGACTGGTGAATACCATTTATAATTCTTGCTTTTATTAATCTCGCGGAGGTTAGTTATGATATTTATTGAGTACATAAGGTTGGTAGTACGCATACTACACTTCTGCACCTTACGTTCGGATCTTGGAGTTGATGTTACGGTACATGGCGGGAGTTGGCATTGAAGATGTACCCGTCGTTCGGACATGGCTACCACTTGTTCTTGGCAGTCTTAGATTTGAATTTTGTTTATGTATAATAAAACCGAGGTTGTGTTACTTCCTATCAACTTTGTAAATCTAAATCTTAGTGGCTTGTGACTTATACTACCACCCTGATATTTTATACTTCAATACCACACAAGAGGGGGGGGGGG
>ML291490.1:104823-126057 GCA_005239495.1 Nicotiana undulata | reverse complement strand
CTCTGAATTCTACTATACTCGTCTGGACCTAGTCCACAAACTAGCCACTTTTTGGCCTTAGCATTCTTCTCCCAGTTCTTCAGATCCTCCGCAGTGCCGTCAACTCTAGTTTTTGGTACATCTATTCTTTCAGCAGTCTTCTTCATGGTGGCTAGAGGACCATCAGTGACTATGTCCCAAAGTTCATAGTCCTCTCCAATCAAGTGATCCTTCATCCTGTTCTTCCACCAGGAGTAATACTGGCCATTAAAGAGTGGTGGCTTTGCAGTTGATTTACCCTCCCAGTTTCCAGGTGATGCACTCATTTTGATCTTTTCCAAGGTGTTAGCCTTTTCAAGGATAACCTGCTCTGATACCAATTGATGTTTTATACTTCAATACCACACAAGAGGGGGGGGGGGGTGATTTGTGTGGTGTCCAATTTTCGAGTGCAGTCTCTATAGAAGAATTGGTTCTTCTTAGTGTTCCAACTTCTACAATTTGCGGAAAAGTAATTGTAGAATTTAAAGAACATAATAATTTTACGTGGAAAACACCTGGCTCAAAAGGTAAAAAAAACCAAGACCTACTTCCCAGTAGGATTTTCCCAAACTCTTCAGTACAACTCTGAGCCAAACAGCATTTACAAAATAAACTCTTTTGTAAACCTAAGGACTAACTCTAATCCCTTTGTGGCAAACTAGCCTCTAGCTAATTGTGATAAACTTTAAGTTAACTCTAACTTGAACAGTGTGTACCTATTATAATTGCTTCTAGATAAAGCTGAAAGATACAATATTCAATCAACTACTACAAACCACTAGACTCAAAAGACAACAGATGGAGCTGGTTCTTCTAGTTGGTTCAAGTAGCGTTTGTGTCGCACAAGGATTCTGCTTGCAAAATTGCTTTGATAATTTTGCTTTCAGTTCTTGTTTCACTTCAGTGTTTGTGCATGGTTCTTCAGCAGGAATGCTTCAACACTTTATAGAGTCAGTAGTTGAGATGTTGTTGTTCAGTTCTAATGCAACTCTTCCTTGGTGGAAGAGTTTGTGTTTATCTCGACTTCCTTGATCTCGTTTATGTCCTACCTGAAATCGAACTACATCGTCTTATCAATTTGCAACCTTTTCGCTTTGGAGATAACATCTTAGTTCACAGATAATGTTTATCTCCTGTGCATGGACGCTTCTTATGCCAATGGGTGTATTTGACTCTGTTTGCCCTGATGGACCTGGTTCAACTGGGTTGACATTTGTCAATCTTCAAAACCATGCAGTGACTTGGTTCAACACACCCCTTGGGTTATTGTATAAGAATTCAGATATTGCATAATTTATTTTCTAGTAATCTCATCTGGATCGTGTTTATTGTTAATTGGCGTACCTAGCAGGTTTGGTTAGATGCCATCACGGCTAGTTGGGTTTTGGGTTGTCACATTCTCCCTCTAAACAAGGCTCTCAAATCCCTTATGATTACGTTATAGATGTTGCTAAATGAAAAAGAAGGATCCCTCAATTTATAAAAGGTCAAACCTTTTCCTCCAAGAAAATGGACTAACCAAATATAAAAGAATTATTTTTCTTTTAGGAAAAATAACTCAATTACGGTAAACATGTTACCCTTTCCTTCAAGAGATATGAAAACCAAATATGATTAGAAAACCAGAACAAACACCTAACATCGCTCACATACATTTTGTGTACACAAGACTTCTATTTAGCAAAATACTATGTTAAATTGTATTACTATCTAATCTAAAAATAAAAAATGCTGAAAAAAAACACTTTTACTTACTTACATCTTCAACAGTTCCATTCAGATGAAGTGCTAAAATTTTCCAACCCCGTTGAATCTATGATTGGTTGATAACACATAGATGAAGATATCTCTTTGTAGTTACATTGTCAACATCACCATATTCAAATGATTCTGTTCTGTTTTTATCCTACATCTATGTGCCCGTTTATTTTGACTACGTCAATTGACAACCAATAAAAAAAACTAAAGCAATTACTATTATCAACTTAGAATAGAAAAAATACTAATCGAGGTTTTATAATATGTCTCTAGTTCATGCATTATCGTTCAAAAGTTTGAATGATAATTCATATTAGAATAACAAGCAAATACTAACATAAATATTTTATAGTCCAAATTTCAACATGTGTTTAATCCAAATACTATCAATTATTTCTTTTATAAACAACACATAAATTCGAAATATATACTACATCTGGTCCATGTTATTCCACACTTCTTACAAGTTACAAATTTCAATCCCTTTATATCATTTTCCAAACATATTACATATTTAACACTCAAATAATTACAATCGTAAGGTAGATTTATAGGGAAATAATAATAATTTTTATTTTATTTTTTTAAAGCATCAATATTTTAAAAACAAATACATTCTATAAAGATAACTAATATTTTAGATCACATACCGTACTAATTAAATATAGTTAGTATATTATAACATGCATGCAAAACACCACCACCACAACAACAACAACAAACCCAGTTTGATCCCAACATGTGAGGTCTGGGGAAGGTAATCTGTACGCAGACTTTACCCCTATCTAATGCAGGTAGAGAGACTGTTTCGAATAAACCCTCGGCTCAGGAAGGGTAAGAAGAAGAAGAAGGAAGCAAGGAAGGAAAAAAAAAAGGATGGAAGGAAAAAGATAAACAACATCCAATAATAGCAGCAAACATGCATGCAGAACACACCTATAATATATTGATGTGTTCTTACAAATATCAAAGTTTTGAAGGAATTTGCCTGAACGAGCAAAGAAGGTTAAAATCACCGCTAAAAGATGTGGTGCAGTGGATGTGGATGTTCCTCCTTTAACTAAAAATTTCGAATTCGAGCTCGGAGTATGAAAAAATTCTTGGTGGGGAACATTATCTCCCGAATGAGGCCCTACCTGGCGTGAATCAGATAATCATGATCTTATATGGGTATTGAACACCGGACGAGACATGAGAAAAAAGAAGGTTAAAGTCTTGAAAATTAAACGTTACTCCAATTCTATTGTGTGTTCCCCATTTCAGCGACATTGAATTACCAAATCATTCCATCTTTTTCTTAAACTGGTAAAAGAAGCAAACATTTTTAGAGGCCTTCTAATTATAAGCCTCCATTTTAGTTGTTTCATTCTTTTAAATAATAAATAAATGCTTCATGTGCAATTGTGTCCACTATTTGGAACCATAGATGACAAACGCGTGTTCCGCTTCAGTGTTCTGCTAGCCCGTTTGACTATGAAATATTTTTTATGTTTTGTGAGTAATTTGAATGAAAATTTAAAAAAATAGTTTTTTTAGAGTATTTTAAATTTTTAAAATTTCTTAAAATTCATCTTCAAGTAAAAATTTAAATATTTATTGCCAAACACTAATTTAAAAAAAAAATTGAAAAAAAATTCAGAAAATGAAAATTTTCTTATGTCCAAACGGACTCTAAATCAATTGAGGACTTCTTTTTTGTGGTTTTCATTCGTGCATGTTACAGGTATTAAAGTCCCGACTAATCGAGATTTGAGATGCATTAGCAGTGGCGGACTTACGTTGTGGCTAGCGGGTTCAACTGAACTAGTTTTACTAAAAATTAATATTATGTATATGTATAAATTAGGATTATAGCTATGTAAATTTTGTATAAATATTTTATTTGAACTCACTTGACAAGTACTATTTTACGACTAAAGTTATATACTTTCAAATTAAATTTGTTTGCACAAAATCCTGAGTCCGACGTGATGCACAAGTCACATTAAACGAAAAGATGCTTTCTATAAAGATTTTCCTATTCTAAGGACTCGAACACATAATATTTAATTCTTAAGATTAATTACTGGAAATCTAACAGAGTCTGAAATTACCACACGGGAGCATTGGAAAATCGTGAAAACACGCGCTGAGGAAAGCATGTAGAGTAGGATTAGCTCAAATGGTTTTAATGCACTCAGTTGCCAGTGTGCAGTACTCAGAGATAGTCATCTATTATACAATTACGAAATCAGACACCAACAAACACCAAAATTACGTAATTTGCCACTTTAAGCTCACACGGGCATAAAAGCTTATACGGTTAATCGGTTACAAATAAAACACGGAAAAAATACGTACAGCACGTGCTCACCACCAGATTTTATAGGTTAATGACGTCATAATTCTATTTATGTCGTTAATCAATAACGATAAGAGAAAAAGATGAAAAAGAAAAGCCTGAATAACCTAAATGGCACCTATATTTATGTCACTTTGTCATCTCGATCCCTGTATTCAATAAACTTTCATCCAAACACCTGAACATTCAAAATCAAAACATTTAATGTTCAGGTGTCTGAATGAAAGTTCATTAAATACAGGGACCGGAATGATAAAGTGGCATAAATATAAGTACCATTTAAACTATTCTGCCAAAAAAAAGAAGCTGATTTTGGGCTACATAAGTTTAAGGGGTGATGGTAGACAGGATTTAGAATAAAAATACGGATGCTAAAAATACATTGTCGAAACAATTAAAATGATAAAAATAACTCAAATAATAATATATATATATATATATATATATATATATATATATTTCTTTTTTCTTACATTATACATGTAATATAATTTTGTTTATGATAATACAACATTAGTCAGTAAATAATAACCATACTGGAATGTATGTTATAAATGTTGTATTACTATTCAACATAAGTTATGTCGTTTTACGATATTAATAATATTTTATTCGCCAAAAAAGATTATATTAATAATGATTTTTTAAAACAAAACCTAAAAATTATTTTCACTTTTCACGTGTGAAAAATAGCAACAGCTAAAATAATTAGAGAGCTATAGCAAAATACTTGTTGCGATGAAAGAACAATATCACAAGGAAAGCACAAGACCTATATAAAACTACCCTTGGTCGATCTTACATCTTTCCATCCTCTTTTCATTCTCTATTTATGCAGCTAAGCAAATGAGCTTTGCCCACCTTGCCCCCGGTCAAAAAGAGCATTTGAGACTTCGAAGGATATTTATGCTGGATTATATTTTGGTATTTTTATCTTTTCTAAGTCGAGGGTCTTGTATGGATAAAAAATTATCTCTAATACGATCAAACCATGTTAACATTAAGGAGGCATTCACAGACTGCCATGTGTCTGTCATGAGCACGACTTCAATAAAAACTCGCCCAACGTCGAAGTGGTTCCTGAAACGATGAAGGGTGCGACCGAAGAATCATCAAGGATCAAGGTTGAGAAGTAGTTGCAGATCCAGGTTGAGGTCAAGGTCGAGCATCTTAGATAGAGTTATAACTAGTTTTAGAATAGGATACAATAGAGAATATTCTAGTGGATATTCTATGTACATGTACTATTAGAGTTTTTAGGAATATGTTCCTTATAAATAGAAAAAGACATAATGATATGGGACATGACACATTGACTTTATAGAGAGAATCTGGCCATATTACAAGCATACGAAAATAACCTTTTTACTAAGATTTTTGTCTAACTTTTCTACTTGATCCAAGAACAACCTCAATGTTTCAAGGCTCATCAATCATTCATCATTGTCAGAAAGAACATCCACATTTTTCACCCTTTTTCGGGTGACTCGCACATTTTTATTTACTTAAATGTCATTCATTGTTATTTATTATTAGGTAATGCTGCCTTTCACCCTTTTGGATCGTTGAATACTATTATTATTGCTCACAGTTGTGTTACCCGACCAAATATACGTATCATCTAGCATAAAATCTTTGACTCTATTTTACTTAAATCTAATTGGTTGAGCCCAGATCTAAAGTTTTGGCTCAAACGGGTCTATAGAAGACGGTCTCTCTGCCTTCTTGAAGGTAGGGGTAAGATTTGCATATTCACTACCCTCCCTAAACCCCACTCGGATTACAATAAATCTGTTATTGTTGTTGTGCTATATTTTTGGCATTTCTTCCTTTTACAATGTTCTCATGAAGTTACTCACGAATGAATGCTAAGTTTTCCAGACACATGAATGGATGTAATATAAGGATAACGCCACACAATTACTTTCTTAGTACGGGCTCTAAAATAAATTTGTTCACTATACCTAGGGGTGTTCATAAAAAATCAAAAAATTGAACCAAATCGAAAACCGAACCAAACCGACCAAAAAAATATTGAAAAAGGAGTTACTTGAGGTTTGGTTAGTTAGGCATAATTAGTGAAAGGATTAATTATGTAAGAAGAGTTTAGTTAGTTTGTAATGTTAGAAGGCAGTTATAGGTGTAGACATTTTTCAAAGTAGAAATGCATATATACATGTATAGTATAACAGAAAAGTCAAGACAATTCATTTTCAATAAAATACTTTGCTCAATATTTCTCTCATTTTTCTTCTCTGCCCAGATTAGGGCTCAGATCGCCTGAGCTTCGAGCTCATACTTTGACATGGTATCAGAGCCACGCGGCCATTAGTGCGGTCTCACTTATTTTCATCTTAATATTCTCAAAGTCTTATGGTGAAGGTCAGCAATGGCGGTTGATGATACAAAGCCGGAAAAGCTGAGTCACAACCATCCACAATTCTTGAACTCAAATGATAATTCCGGAGCGATTTTGATTTCTCTACAGCTGCGAGGACCAGAAAATTACTCCGTGTGGAGCTGAGCGATGAGAATCGCAATCCTATGGCGAAACAAGCTAGGGTTTATTGAAGGCACATGCAAAAGTGAGAATTATGGTCCAAATCTCGTAGATTTATGGGAACGCTACAATGATATCGTCTTATCGTGGATCATGAATTGTGTTTCACCAGAATTTCTTAGTAGAACCGTCTATTCCTAAAATGTTAGTGAGGTCCGGAGCAACTTGAAGGAACGATTCGATAAAGTTGATTGTTCCAGAATTTATCAAATCCATAAAGAAATTTCCACAATCAGTCAAGGCACCAACTCAATTTCAACCTATTTCTCGAGGTTGAGGGTTCTTTGGGCAGAATTTGAAAGTCTAGCCCCAACAGGATGTGATTGTGCAAGGTTGAGTGAATCTGTCACATTCATGGAGAAACTGAAGCTCCTGCAGTTTCTCATGGGACTAAATGAATCATATGAGCAGGCTCGTAGTCAAATTTTGATGATGACACCAGCTCCACCAGTTAATAAAGCCTATTCTACGTTGATGGAGAGGGAAGTATGACCAATACATTTGTTTCTACAGACGGAATAGAAGCAACTGCCTTAATGACCACAAGAACTTGATATCAAGTAGGGAATCAACAACCTACATATCATGCAGGGTACCGGCAAATTGGATATCAATAGAAAGGCAAGAAAAACTACAATCTCGTGTGTGATTTTTGCAAGTTAAGAGGACACACTAGGGATGGATGTTATAAAAGAATAAGATATATGTCACGCCCCGAACCTGGTCCTGGACGTAACACGACACTCGGTGCCTGACTACATGTGGCTGAGCTAACCAACTGGCTGGCTTAATCAACATGTGATATCACAACATACTAAATGCAGAAGATAAACTAACATATGCTGGTATATGAAAGCATGGATGATATAAATCAAAGTGCGGAAATACGAATACAATTCTGATCATATTTATATCCAACATAGCTTAATATGAAAAGCATACGACTCTGTCTAACTGTTACTCTATTCTATGAAGCCTCTAATGAAGTACTGAAAACAATGATTGTCTAAAAATACTGAAGACTGTAAGGTAATGATAATGCCCCGAAAGAACTGGGGATCACCAAATAGCTGGTGCGAGAATCCTAGCGCTCTGAATTGTCAACCTATAAATCATTACCTGCATCACGAGATGCAGGTCCCGGGCAAAAGGGACGTTAGTACATTTGAATTGCATTGGTATGTAAAACAACTGAAAGAAATAATTATTAATGCTAAAACTAAAACTAAGCTGATAACTGAGAATTGATAACTGATAAATGAAATGATAACTAATAACTAATAACTGATAACTGATAACTGAAATGGTAACTAATAATTGAACTGAAAGGAAATAAGGATATGAATACTCCCTCTTCTGAATGATGAACAACCTGTTTATCTGAATATTAAACTGCGGGCTCAGGCCCAGTATATATATGTGCACAAACAACGGCCTCAGGCCCAAGTATACGTATACATAACTGCGACCTCAAGTCCAAAAATGCATAAATCATAAACTGCGGCCTCAGACCCAAAGATGCATAAAGCATAAACTGCGACCTCAGGCCCAAAGATGCATAAAGCATAAATTACGGCCTCAGGCCCGAATACAAGTGCTCAACATTCAGGAATTGAAAATCATACTGAAATATATGGTGCTGAAATACTGAACCATACTGAGTTACATGATACTTGAATAATGAATAGAGCTAGACTGAGACATGTATTCATGAACTGATTATGAAAATTGAAACTTCAACTGTTTATGACATGCTGAGTAATCTAGATTGAGACTCATGGGCATCGAACCCAAGTCTATATTGATTATGCGCTGATTTCACAACGTTCAAAATGAAAGTCATGAACGAGTTATGAAGCTAGAGAATAGAAGTTATGCAACTATTCAAGGAACTAGGCTTAACTATATTCCTAAGGCAATTGGTAACGTGGTAAAAGAAACATAATGTAGGGAGAATCATTAACATTCCCAAA
Organism: Nicotiana undulata; assembly: GCA_005239495.1. Taxonomy (NCBI): domain Eukaryota; kingdom Viridiplantae; phylum Streptophyta; class Magnoliopsida; order Solanales; family Solanaceae; genus Nicotiana; species Nicotiana undulata. The sequence continues at coordinate 117,404 of ML291490.1, read as the reverse complement.
CATAGAGAATTAGCCTCACATACCTTAACTTCCTGCTCTTGAGCATAATACAACATTCGCCAACCCTTTCAACATTAATCTTTATCAATACAAGTCAAAGGGATTCCAAATTAGCAACAATAGTCATGTTTTGGTCACTTAGGAATTTTATCAAACACTTGGTGGCATAAAGCTTCATGTTCCCTATTAATGGTGTTTCTACACCCAATAACTCATTATCTTGCTCTGAGATAAATTCTAAAGTCTCAAATGGCTATAATCAACATTATTCTTTATCGCCCATAAGGTAAACAACACCTTTAACGAATAATCAACAATCAAACACTAAACCTATAACCGTTTCTATTTTTTTATCAAACCCATCAACTCATATCTCATGAACTAGGGTCTCTAATCATTAAACCAATGCTAGAATTAATTAGAGGGTGAAGACATTACCTCTTTGAAGTTCAATCCCCTTGAATTCGAGTTCTAGGGTTCATTCTCTCAACAATGATGTCCCAGTCGAATATGGAGGGTTTACCCATGTTAATAAGATGTTAGAAAATTTAAATTAACTTAGAATCACCATTAGAACTTACCTTGGGTGGTGGAGGGACCCTTAAGGAGTTAGGTGTTTGAGAGCTCCCCTTTCTAGAGCAAGTTTTTATGTTTTGGGGATGTGGGGGACGAAATAAGGCTTTAAAAATGACTACCCAATTCCGCCCCCGCGTACCTGTAGGCCTGAACGCGGACCTGACCACAGAAAATGGTAAGAACGCTGCAGCATAACCGCGGTCGCGGTCGGGGCGCAGAGATTGCACACCGTTCTGTAAAACGCACATAACTTTTTTCACAAAGATACTTTCGAGATCCATAATATATCGTTGGAAATATATTTCAAAGGCCTACAACTTTCATGTTTTGAGTTTTCCAAAATTACTTACACATTTTCACTAAACCCTTCTGGAAGACGGACCTTCTGCAAACTTAGTCGATTTTGTCGAATCTTATGCACCTCACTTTCCATCTTGATTTTGAAACAACTATTTTAACCCATACTCATCCCGATAGGAATTTATATGTCTAAAATATCCAATTAACACCCATTTAACATATCCACATCTAATCCAAATGTATGGGGTGTTACATTATCTCCCCCTTGGGATCATTCGTCCTCGAATGATTGTCTTGACTATAACTTCTGCTAACTCCGGACCTTAAACGGGTCTGGTGGAAACATGAACTTTCATAAACACTTGCATACTAAATTGAATGAATACATGACTACTGAACTGTCGAGATAGTGAACTGAATGACTACCGCATTGACTGAATATTTGTCTGTCATGGATACGTGAATACTGAACTGACATAGGTATATGAATATTGAATTGGCACGTTTGAGAATTGAACTAACATCAATATCATAGTACTAAGATGGCATGAATATCTAAGTATTGGACTGACATGAGTAGCTGAGTATTGAATGACATGAGTATCTGAGTATTCAACTGACATGAGTATCTGAGTACTGAACTGACATGAGTATCTGAGTATTGAAAAATTGAATGTTATAACATGACACGTGAACTATTGGATGTACCACCACTAATTTTGGTGGAAACTCTAATTCATAAGCTAATTGATCGATCCTTCGCAAGATTCTATATGGCCCAATATAGCAGGGACTAAGCTTCCCCTCTTTAAGTTGTAAATTGTAGGTATCATCAATCTATTTCTCTTTCACTTTGGCTAGTAAGGAGGAACAAGTCCCGCTCTGGACAATAACTCCACCATCTTCGGAGTCCCAGAGTCGAACTCCTTGCTTAGCTAAGCGGTGAACTTCTTTCACTATATATTTATTGTCTTCCTCAATCATGAGTTGTACTTCTCATACTTGATTATCTTTTTAAGATACTTCCTGAAAGCACTTATAGAATTATTGTGAGCTAAGTCTATACTCCGAAGATTAGAGTCACATGCGATGGCACTACCCTCGTGATACATAATTGGGCATGATTTTATAGTTCCCCTTTTTAATATCTCATGCTAATTATGCGGGTTTCAAATCTCCAACTGGAATTAATGACGATTTTCACATCTCCCCTTAGACCAAAGGTTAAGGTCTTGTACCTGCGGATCCTTCTCTTTGGTTGGGATCCGAACAACTTTTCTTATCTTCAGTAATTCTTTGCACTTTACGTCAATGAAGACTCACCTTCCGACTTACTTCTGAGCAATCCTTCTTACTAGGAAAAATTAAATTATTCACTTACTAGAAAGCTAATGTATTCACAACTATCAAACACAATCTTAATAATTTAATTCTGCTCACACTGTCAATCTTGGGGAGATCCCTTTTCGATAATTCTTAAAGGCTATTCTTTTGTAGTTTGCTCTCTTATTGCTAGCTGATTGTTTTTCCCACTATCACTGTACTTCGGATTTAACTTAAAATTTTTGGGTTCTAACACACATTCAGTATTTCAAATTGTCATCCACTCACTAGAGTTAACATGGCTAAGTAAATCAAATTGTACCTCTACTAGCTCTGGTGAAAGTGCTAATTCACTATATCTACTCAAACATACTTACTATTCTTTTACTAACCACCTGCTAGCGTCATGTGTTCATGTTCTGCTTTGAATAACTAAAGTGAAGCATAAGGTTATTTATAATTTCCCTCACCATCCGACCCTGTTCTACGGTCGCATACTTATCTTTTTTTTGAATTATGTACATGGATCACACTTAGAGAAAGTTCATCTGTCTTAAACGAAATTGGAATATCTAACCCCAAAATTTCTATACACTTCAAAATCATTTCCAACTATAAACATCTGGAGTAAACACCTAGTCACATAATCTAAGGGGGAACTGTCATATCTTTTATCTCACAATAATAGCCATTTCTTATACAAATTCACTAACATAGTACTTTCTAGTTCTAATTTGAATAAATCTAAACAACTTAAAATCATTCCTTGAAATTCAATATCGGATGCTCTTGGTTCTCATTTTGTACATCATGTAAGCTTAGTCATATACATGAGTTGTACGAGGATCACATCTTTGGTAATAACAAACGTTTCTGGCTCCTAGGTATTTTACCTTTAGGCTCTTTTCTGTCCAAAACTATAGTGACCAATGTTAGGGTCTGACATCTGAACTATCATCATCCCACATGTGGCTCCATTTCCAAGAATTAAAAGAATTGTTCTCTGAGGTAAACACATACGATTACCATACACAAACGTATTCTTCAGAGTATACCATCACCTGATAAATCACTTACTGCACCATCCGGTGAGTCTTGGTCTTAATCTAGACCTAAAATATGCGAAGATTTCGCTATAACCATTGTTACTTATATTTTCTTTTAGCACCCATAGGCATCACTGTATACTCACCAGTCACCAAAATTTTTATACAATGAAAATTGGAGATCTGGTAATTGAATAACTAATAACTGGCATCCTGAATAACCATAAACTTGCTAACTGAAAAATTGTATAACTGGTAATTGAGGTAAAGTGATAACCATAGAACATGATAAATGCTTTTGTACTTTCTGATAAGGTTATGCTCTAATTTGTACTACTACCCATTGCATCCCACTTTTAACATCATCTCATGTCTCATTTGTTACCAACCTATACTCCATATTTATATCCCAATGGGAAATCATCATCTCTAGAAGCTTGGGTTTTCCTTGCCCGTCGCTTGGGCATTAGATACATATGGAATTCGATAGGAACAGAAGGTTAACTGTTGCTCTAAGCTTCATTGCACGATCTAGAGTAGAAAGAAGTGAGACAATCCTGGATGTCTTGGTAGTTAACCATTTATATAAGTGGCCGGCACACACATATAAAGGAAACTTCACTGGACATTGCTTCATAGACTCCCTAGGACTCTTGAACCTAAGGCTCTGATACCAAGCTTTGTCATGCCCCGAACCTGGGCCTAGAAGTAACACGGTACTCGGTGCCTGACTACATGTGACCGAGCGAACCAACTGGCTGGCTGAATCAATATGTGATATCATAACATACTAAATGTGGAAGATAAACTAACACATGCTGGTATATGAAAGTCTGGATGATATAAATCAAAGTGCGAAAATCCGAATACAATTCTGAACATATTTATAGCCAGCATAGCTTAATATGAAAAGCATGCGACTCTGTCTAACTGTTACTCTATTTTACGAAGCCTCTAATGAAGTACTAAAAACACTAATTGTCTAAAAATATTGAAGACTGTAAGGTAATGATAATTCCCCGAAAGAACTGGGGATCACTAAATAGCTGGTACGAGAATCCTAGCGCTCTGAATCGTCAACCTGTAAATCATTACCTGTATCGCGAGATGCAGGCCCCGGGCAAAAGGGACGTCAATACATTTGAATTGCACTGGTATGTAAAACAACTGAAAGAAAGAATTATAAATGCTGAAACTAAAACTAAGCTGACAACTGAGAATTGATAATCGATGACTGAAATGATAACTGATAAATGAAATGATAACTAATAACTGATAACTGATAACTGAAATGGTAACTAACAATTGAACTGAAAGGAAGTAAGGATATGAATACTCCCTCTTCTGAATGATGAACAACTTGTTTATCTAAATATTAAATTGCGGCCTCATGCCTAATATATATATATATATATATATATATATATATGTGTGCAATAATTGCGGCCTCGGTCCCTATTAATGATGTTTCTACACCCAATAACCCATTCTCTTGCTCTTAGAAATTCTAAAGTCTCAAATGGATATAATCAACATTATTCTTTATCACCCATAAGGTAAACAACACCCTTAACCAATAATCAACAATAAAACACCAAACCTATAACCGTTCATGCTTTTCTATCAAACCCATCAACTCATATATCATGAACTAGGGTCTATAATCATTAAACCAATGCTAGAACAAATTAAAGGGTGAAGACATTACCTTTTTGAAGTTCAATCCCCTTGAATTCGAGTTCTAGGGTTCCTTCTCTCAACAATGATGTCTCAATTGAATATCTAATGATATGGAGGTTTTACCCATGTTAATAAGATATTGGAAAATTAAAATTAACTTAGAATCACCATTAGGACTTACCTTGGGTGGTGGAGGGACCCTTAAGGAGTTAGATTGTTGAGAGCTCCCCTTTCTAGAGAAGGTTTTTATGTTTTGGGCTGTGGGAGACGAAATAGGGCTTTAAAAATGACTCCTCAAGTTTGCCCATGCGCACCTGTAGGCCTGACCGGGTACCTGACCGCGGAAAATGGCAGGAACATTGCCGCATATCGTGGTCGCGGTTGGGGCACATACTGGGCGCGAAGATTGTGCACTGTTCTGTAAAACGCACAAAACATTTTTCACAGAGATTTGTTCCAGCTCCATAATATATCGCTGAAAATATATTTCAAAGTCCTATAACTTTAACATTTTGAGTATTCCCAAATTCCTTACAAATTTTTCCTAAACCCTGCTGGAAGACGGACCTTCTGCGAACTTAGTCGATTTTGTCGAATCTTATGCACCTCACTTTCCATCTTGATTTTGAAACAACTATTTTCACCCATACTCATCCCGATAGGACTTTATATGTCTAAAATATCCAATTGACACCCATTTAAAATATCCACATCTAATCCAAATGTACGGGGTGTTACAATATCCCTCTGAATTCAAGTTGAAGAAGAAAATTGGCAACAATATGGCACATAATGTAACCCTAGAGTAAAGGATATCTCAGGAGTGTGGAGAAGGAAGCTTTCAGGCATGAGCAGACAAAAACAACACATCAGTAGGAATAACAGGACCTTTTTTTACTAGGGAACAATACAACCAAATTTTAAAGCTTCTGAGCAAGGAAAAAAATGCAGACAACTCTGCAAATATGTCAGCTATTATTAGAGCTTTTCTTGTAGAATAAAATAAAGAATGGATTGTAGACGCGGGAGAAACGAACCATATGGTTTCTGATCTAGGGTTGATGAGTGATTATACAGAGGTTAGTAATGCTCACACAAAGTAAGTGCACCTGCCCAATGGACGGGTAACACATGTGTCACACATTGGTTCTTGTAATATTACAGGAGATGAGTTAGTCCATAATGTGCTTTACATACCTGATTACAAGTACAACTTATTGTCTATATCTAAAATCACCAAAGAATTGAAATGTATTGCTATGTGTTTTCCTGAATTCGGTGTCTTCCAAGACCTTTACAATAGAAGGGTGATGGGGATTGATAGAGAGAGATATGGCCTCTACTTGCTCACCCAATCCCTCAATAAAGAAGTAAGGCTACAAAAAGAAGTTTGATAGCAACAATAAAGGGGCAGGATATTGAACTATGGCACAGGAGGCTTGGACATGCACCGGTTGGACCATTACATCATGTTCTAAATATGGGAGAAAGTGATTGTAAAGCACATTAGAAAATTGTATAGTATGTCCATTAGCTAGACATACTAGGTTGCCTTTCAATAATATCACAAGTAGAGTTGTAGGGATTTTTGACTTGTTGCCTATTGATGTATGGGGCCCTACAGTGTACAAACGTTTGATGAAAATAAAATGTTCTTGACTGTGGTTGATGATCATTCTATAATGACATGTTTTTTTTTTGTTAAAGTTGAAGAGTGATGTAATAATAATGCTAAGGAATTTTCTGAAATTGGTGCAAAATCCGTTTAACAAAGCAGTCAAAATAATTAGATCAAACAATGGAGGTGAATTCCTAAATTCTAAATGTACGAAAATGTTGGAAATTTTTGGAATAATTCATCAGAGAACTTGTGTGTATACACCCCAACAGAATGAGATTGCAGAAAGAAAACACAAACATATATTGGAGACAACTAGAGCTATTAGATTTCAAGGGGGAATTCCTTTAAGATTTTGGGGACATTGCATATTGACAGTTGTATACTTGATCAATAGAATGCCCTCTCAAGTACTGGGTATGAAGAGTCCCTGTGAAGTGTTTCATCTCTAGAAGCCAAAGCTAGATCATCTAAGAATAATTGGTTGTTTATGCTATGCAAAGAAAATGAATTCTCATGATAAGTTTGAGCCAAGATCAATAGCTGCTGTGATGATGGGATACTCAGAATGTAGCAAAGTCTACATATTATATGCTATAACTAATCACTCTTTCTTTGTTAACAGGGATGTAGTGTTTAACGAAACCATTTTTCTTTTAAACACAAAAGTTCAAAGCAATTACACCTTTTTGCAGCAGAAAAGGATCTTGTTTTTCCCTTAACCGCACCTGCAGTTGTACACCTGGAAGAAGACTTTCCTGCCACTCTAGATCAAGTTACTGAGACTACAGGGATGCCTACAACAGAATACAACTATGGAGAGCATGAGGCAGCAATTGAGATCCCAGTTTTTCATGACAATGTTTTCATTGACAATAACTCCTAGTTGATCCAAATTTTCCACAAGAAGAGCATGTACCAGCTGAGGTTCAACTATCTCATGATGAACAATTGAGGAGGTCATATAGACCCAACAGAAATCCTTCTTGGATGACAAACTATATTGTCAATCCTATGAAGCCTAAGTCACATATTCCACATTCCACGAGTAGCTACATTGATTATAGTACTCTGAAGCCCCAATATCGCCAATCCCCAGCATTCATTACATCTGCTCATGAGCCAAGTTCCTTTAAAGAGGCAATTGATGACCCAAGATGGGTGGAAGAAATGAGAGTAGAAATTCAAGCACTTGAAGACAACAAGACTTGGGAGCTGGTACCACTACCATCAGGCAAGGTCCCTATTGGTTGCAAGTGTGTCTTTAAGATCAAGTAAAAGGCTAATGGAGATGTGGAAAGATACAAGGCAAGATTGGTAGCTAAATGTTACAACCAACAAGAAGGCTTAGACTACCATGAGACCTTTTCCCCCGTGGTTAAAATTGTCATTGTCAGGACAGTCATCTCAATAGCAGCTTCTGAGGGTTGGCACATTCATTAAATATATGTGTTTAATGCCTTCTTGCAAGGAAATTTGCATGATGAAGTGTACATGTCACTGCCTGAAGGTTTTGCAAGCCAGGGGGAGTCCAGAGGCATGGTATGTAGGCTTGCAAAATCCCTATATGGACTAAAACAAGCGAGCAGACAATGAAATATCAAACTCAAAGATGCCTTGATTATACAGGGTTTTACTCAGAGCAGTCTGGATCATTCGTTATTCACCAAGAGGCAAGATGTTAACATAGTTGTGATTCTAGTGTGTGTGGATGACATGCAACAGTTTGGAGTTGATTGAATCCACTAAGAAGGGGCTGCAACAGGCCTTCAAAATGAAGGACCTAGGTGAATTAATATTTCCTGGATATAGAATTTTCGAGATCTCACAGAAGGATTGTTATGAACCAGAGGAAATATGCACTTGAGCTCATTACAGAGCTGGGACTAAGTGCATCTAAACCTGCTTGGAAACCACTTGAGTTCAATCAGAAGCTGACAAATAAAGAGTTAGGAGACTTGCATGGAGATATAAATGATGAATTGAAGGAAGATAAGGGAAAGTACCAAAAGCTGATTGGGAAACTTTTGTATTTGACCCTCATTATGTTGGATATTTCCTTTGCAGTAAAAACACTTGGTCAATTTGTGCAAAATCCCAAGAAATCACACTAGGAAGCAGCCCTAAGGATTGTCAGGTATATCAAAAGAGAACCTGGACTGGGAATACTCATGAGTAGCAAGAAGGAAAATAGCCTGATAGCATACTGTGATGCTGATTGGGCATCATGCCCAAACACTAGGAGGTCAGTAACATGCTTCATCATCAAGCATGGAGATTCACTTATTTCTTGGAAGTCAAAGAAACAGAACACAATTTCCAAAAGTTCTACAGAAGAAGAGTATAGAAGAATGGTTCAACAGTAGCAGAACTTGTTTGGGTGACAGGGCTGTTCAAAGAGCTGGGAATGGAGATAAAAAGGCCAGTAAGTATGTACCGTGACAACAAAGCAGCCTTTTACATATAGCAGCAAATCCAGTATACCATGAGAAGACAAAGCAAATCGAAATTGAGTGTCACTTCATAAGGGAAAAGATTCAACAAGGTATTGGTGGAGACACAACACATCTGCTCTAAGGAGCATCAGGCTGACATATTAATGAAATCTCTGTTAAGACCTCAACATGAGTACTTAGATTCCAAATTGGGAGTGCTAAATATTTTTGCACCTACCAGTTTGAGGGGGAGTGTTCTGAAAGGATTTACTTGAGGTTTAGTTAGTTAGGCATAATTAGTGAAAAAGATTAATTATGTAAGAAGAATTTAGTTAGTTTGTAATGTTAGAAGGCAGTTATAGGTGTTGACAGTTGTCAAAGTAGAAATGCATATATACATATACAGTGTAATAGAAATGTCAAGTCAATTATTCATTTTTAATAAAATACTTTGCTCAATATTTCTCTCTATAGAAAGTTCTCTCATTCTTCTCCTCTGCCCAGATTAGGGCTCAAATCGCCCGAGCTTCAAGCTCATACTTCGACAAAAAATCGATACCTTTTAGGTTTGATTTTGAATTTTAAAAACCGATCAAATTTGGTTTGATTTTGGGTTTAATAAAAAAATAACCGAAAAAATCGAACCAAACCGACTATAGAAATAACTATTTAAAATTATTATTACACCTATATATATGTATATTTTTGTATAAAGTTTATAATATTTTATGGTACATATTAGTCGTTTGTATTTTTAGTCTAGTTCTTTGCTATTTTAATACTAATTCTTTGCCTTTACATTCTAGTTTGATTGATAGTTTTCTTTTGCTAAGTACAAGAATTTATTTTATGTTAAAAATAATCGATTTTTAATTGAGTACTTAAATTATTCATCACTATATCTTGGTAAATGATATCTCAAAGAGCAACTGGTTTGATAGTGTTACTTTAAAAATATAGTAATCGGAATATGTGTTTGGTAGTGTATGTTTCATATTTAAGGAAACAAAAACCTATAAAAAATTTAAAAAAACCGATAAAAGCCGACTTAATTGGTTTGATTTGATTCTAATATTTAAAAAACCGATTTACTTGGTTTAATTTTTAATTTTTTTAAAAATCGATCCAAACCGAAGCAAAAACCCCTAACGGTACCTAGAAGCTCAGAGTGTAGAAGACTAGAAGTATCTAAATATTTGCTTTTGGACTAAAAATAGGAAGTAGAGAATTAGGCGGCACTTCAATCATTTAATTAACCGACATAAAGAAACAAAGTTTAAAAAACAACTTATTAGAAGGAATAACAACTTATATACTGACATTATTGATTAAAACAAAGAATAATACCCTGTATAACTTTTGCAGCAATCATTTTAATTGTTAACAAAAGGTATGATTGTTTCTTGATAAACATGATTAAATATTCAAGACTTTATGATTTGTCTTGTTTAATTTAATCATTATAAGGGCGGCTTAATCTCCGCGTAATGCGGTGTCTGTACAGCTTAAAAGATATTACTCAATGATTACCATGCAATTATAAAGTTTAAATTAAGCACACGGCTGCATATACTCCACATTAGGTGCTGCACTTTTTGCCTAAAATTAGATCAACTTTCTTGATAGTTATCTTATTATAAGATTTACTTTTACCATTGAGAGAGGTGAAACTTGAAAGAATGGTTAGAAGTTAGAACTCGTTTATCCTAATTAGATGTGAGATATCTCGAGTTTGATATGTGATAATGAAAAATCTTTTTACATGTGGTAAGTGGAAAATAGTAACAGTTTCAAAAGTAATCGAAATTTACTCATTTTTTATGTAAAGATAAATTTGAATAAAAATACTGTTCAAAATCCGAAAAATATTCCAGCATAATATAATGAAATTTCAGTATATTATATTGGAGTTTCAGTATAATATACTGGACTTTCAGTATAATATACCGGTCCAGCATAATATGCTGCAAGTTCATACACTGGTGCTCCAATCTCCAGTATATTATGCTGGACCGGTCCGTGTTGCAGCAAAATAGTGGTAATTTTTCAATGACTTTGCAAACATTACCTGTTTTTCAATTACCAGTCCAAAAACTGACTAGCCCATACTATTTTTACGAATTAATCAAGTTAGAATTCTCAAATATCAAAAAGTTAAATTGGAAAAGAGAAAACGATTTATAGCTTGTTTGACCAAGCTTCTCAAGAGTCCAAACGTATTTTTTTTTCTTTTCAAAAACACTTCTTTTTTTCCTAACTTGAGGTGTTTAGCCAAGCTTTTTTGGGGAAAAGTGCTTTTGAGAAAAAGCAAAAACAGTTTCTGAGAAGCAGAAAAAAGTAGTTTCTCCCCAAAAGCAGAAGCAGAAGATGTTTTGACTTTTTTTCTTGCCAAAAAACCCATAACAAAATATAATATATACCAAAATAACCGTTAAACCTAATACTTAGGATAGTAATATATAAATATTTCTTACTATTTTTAGATAACTTATAGTGACTTTAGGGACGAATGCTTTATATTTGATGAATGATTTTTATATATTTAATTTATTTTAAAAGAATTAAGTATTTTTAAATTTTATTTTCATATTTTACTTAAATAAAATAAATTTTTATTATTATTGCATGTAATTAAAAAATTGAGATTATTTATTTACTTATAATATTAATTATTAAGTAAATCTATTCAAACCCTGAGGGGTAGCTCAACTGGTAAAGGCCTGAGGACAAAGTCCTTCAGGTCGCCAGTTCGAGCCCCAGCAGGGCCACTGGAGGCATTACAAACCGACCGCGTCTCCAAGGCCCCGTGGAACTAACCGTGCACCCGCCTTGAAACAGCGGGACCCGGTGGGTATAGCTAGTCGAGTTCGCAAAGCGATGCTCGGAAACCACGGTTAAAAAAAAAAGTAAATTTATTCATGTCCTTATTCGTAATTTGATACTTAAAAGTATTTTCTGGAAAGCTTGGCCAAACATAAATTATTGCTCAAAAGTGCTTTCAAAGTGATTAGCCAAACACAAATTATTTCTATCCAAAAATACTTTTTTTAAAAATAATTTAAAAAAAAATACTTCTCAAAGTAAGCTGATTTTTCCGGATTGGCCGAACAGGATATTATTAGCTTTAGTCCAACCACTACAATAATGATAATGGTTTAATATTCACTAAACGACGATGCAAGATCTTTGGTAAGGATATTGATGTGCTTTTTGGGAGTTGATAATATCCAATTTTTAAAAGTAAATGATGAGACATTCCTTTTCTAATCCATAGTTTAATATTGAGATAATGATCTGTGATATTATTTTATTAATAATTCCTAATACAACACAATGATTTGTAGGGCCCAATAAATGGGCCAGAAAAATTACGGTTTCGCGTCGCATTTCTCGGACTATTTTGTCAAATGCCCGTTAGAATTTGGGGATGATCTTTCTAATAAACGATTATTTTAGGGCTTTTTATACTTTTAATTCGCGCCAAAAATTATTTTTATTTGATAGTCGAAGAAGTATATAAAATTTGTTTAATTTTGTAGATAACACAGAGAACGTCTGGATATATATATATATATATATATATATATATATATATGTTTTTTA